>JAXLNO010003863.1:0-20825 GCA_038087875.1 Malacoraja senta
TGGACATTTCAGTTTCCTAAATTTGTAACTAATGTTCTATTCTCTGCATTAACTGATGATTTAGACTTTAGAGTTACAGCGCGGAAACAGGCCCTTCAGCCCACCTACTCCGCGCCAACCAGCGATCACCCGCGTACACTAGCACTATCCTACACACTAGGGACGACTTACAATTTTGCCCAAGCTAATTAACATACAAAAACGCACATCTTTGGAGTGTGGGTGGAAACCGGAGAACCCAGAGAAAACCCACGTGGTCACCTATCCATGTTCTCCAGAGATGCTGCCTGACCCGCTGAGTTACTCCAGCACTCTGTGAAACGTCATCTATCCATGTTCTCCACAGATGCTGCCTGACCCGCTGAGTTACTCCAGCACTCTGTGAAACGTCACCTGTCCATGTTCTCCAGGGATGAATGAATGAATAAGTTTATTGGCCAAGTATTCACATACAAGGAATTTGCCTTGGTGCTCCGCCCGCAAGTGACAACATGACATACAGTGACAGCATCATACATAAAACATGAAAATTAATAATAAAACATTATTGATTAAACATGTGAATTAAATAAAATACCAGAGCTAAAGGAGGCTACAGATTTTTGGTTATTGAGTAGAGCTTGTGGAAAAAAGCTGTTTTAATGTCTGGCTGTGGCAGCTTTGACAGTCCGGAGTCGCCTTCTAGAGGGAAGTGATTCAAAGAGTTTGTGGCCAGGGTGAGAGGGGTCAGAGATGATCTTGCCCGCTCGCTTCCTGGCCCTTGCAGTGTACAGTTCATCAATGGAGGGAAGGTTGCAACCAACAACCTTCTCAGCTGATCGGACGATTCGCTGCAGCCTCCGGATGTCGTGCTTGGTGGCTGAGCCAAACCAGACCATGATGGAGAAGGTGAGGACAGACTCTACGATGGCCGTGTAGAATTGGACCATCATTGCCTGTGGTAGATTGTGCTTCCTCAGCTGCCGCAGGAAGTACATCCTCTGTTGTGCCTTTTTGACTGTGGAGTCGATGGTAGCCCCCCCCCCACTTATGCTGCCTGACCCGCTGAGTTACTCCAGCACTCTGTGTAAATCAGTACAGTTGTTTTTAATGAACATTTCTTGGTAAGTGAGTTTTTAATGTAAGTACTTGTGCATCTACTGAACAATAAAACAAGTCTTTTTTGTCTGGAAAAAGCTTTATTGCTTTCTGTAAATTGAATCAATTTCACCCAATAATTCTTGGTGCTTCTTGTCTGGAGAATCAGAACTCTGACAAATGCATTAAACATCATTCAGGGTGGCACGATGGCGCAGCGGTAGAGTTGCTGCCTCACAGCGCCCGAGACCAGGGTGCTATATTGACTACGGCTGCTGTCTGTATGGAGTTTGTACGTTCTCCCCGAGACCTGCGTGGGTTTTCTCCGGGTGCCCCAGAATGTGCGTGTTTGTACGTTAATTGGCTTGGGCAAAATTGTAAATTGTCCCCAGTGTGTAGGATAGTGCTAGTGTATGGGGTGATCACTGGTTGGCGCGGACCAGGTGGGCCAAAGGGCCTGTTTCCACGCTCAAGTCTAAATCCGCAGTTAATGCAGAGAATAGAACATTAGTTACAAATTAGGCAACTGACCCGTCATATCCACAATGAGAGCGGTCCTGACCTCCCATCTACCTCATTTACCTCAACTACCTCGTTTAAGAATAAGGAGTAAGCCATTTAGAACGGAGACGAGGAAACACTTTTTCTCACAGAGAGTGGTGAGTCTGTGGAATTCTCTGCCTCAGGGGGCGGTGGAGGCCGCTTCTCTGGATGCTTTCAAGAGAGAGCTAGATAGGGCTCTTAAAGATAGCGGAGTCAGGGGATATGGGGAGAAGGCAGGAACGGGGTACTGATTGGGGATGATCAGCCATGATCACATTGAATGGCGGTGCTGGCTCGAAGGGCCAAATGGCCTACTCCTGCACCTATTGTCTATTGTCTATTGTCATTGGAGACCCTCAGACTATCTTTAAATCGGACCTTACCACACTTTATCTTGCACTGAAGTTATTTCCTTATCATGTATCTGGTACACTGTGGTCTGCTCAATTGTAACCATGTGTAGTCTTTCCGCTGACTGGATAGCAAGCAACAAGAGAGCTTTTCACTGTACCTCGGTACACGTGACAATACAAAAATAAACACAATTGCCCACAATTTTACTTTGTAGTTTAGTTTAGAGATACAGCGCCGAAACAGGCCACTGAATCCGTGCCAACCAGCGACCTCCGTGTGCAATAGTTCTATCCTACACACTAGCGACAATTTACAGAAGCCAATTAACCTACAAACCTGAAAGTCTTTGGAGTGCGGGAGGAAACCGGAGCACCCGAAAAAAAACCCACGCAGGTCACGGGGGAGAATGTACAAACTCTGTACAGACAGCACCCGTAGTCAGGATCGAACCCGGGTCTCTGGTGGTGTAAGGCAGCAACTCTACCGCTGCGCCACCGTGCTGCCCCTTATCCCCCCCCCCTTATGCGTACGTTTTTCTGCCACTATTGAAATGATGTAGCATGGGTCTCTGAGTCCACGGTGATGCCTATTGTTGCTGTTCATAAGTGATAGGAGCAGAAAATAGGTCATTTGGCCCATCAAGTCTACTCCGCCATTCAAACATGGCTGATCTATCTCTCCCTCCTAACCCCAAGCTCCTGCCTTCTCCCCATAACCGCTGATACCCGTACTAATCAATAATCTATCTATCTCCACCCATTGACGACCTCCACAGCCGTCTGTGGCTATGAATTCCACAGATTCACCACCATCTGACTAAAGAAATTCCTCCTCATCACTTTCCTAAAGGAACGTCGTTTAATTCTGAGGCTGTGCCCTCTGGTCCTAGACTCTCCCACTAGTGGAATCATCCTCTCCACATCCACTCTCTCCAGGCCTTTCACTGTTCTGTAAGTTTCAATGAGGCCCCCCCCTCATCCTTCTAAACCCCAGCGAGTACAGTCCCAGTGCCGTCAAACGCTCATCAAATGTTAACCCACTCATTCCTGTGATCATTCTTGTGAACCTCCTCTGGACCCTCTCCAGAGCCGGCACATCCTTCCTCAGGTATGGAGCCCAAAATGAGGACGGGAAGGAAGCTTGGAGATACAGGGGGATGTACCTCTTGAAAACAGGATCACCCTCTTGGAAGCTGTTGGGACAGAAGACACTGCCAGCCTGAGCGGCGGACAGGTCTGCGAGTCGAAACGTGGCGCTGACAGACGTCAGGCAGAGCCGTGGTAGTTGGGGACTCCATCGTGAGAGGATTCAAGAATGGTGTGTTGCCTCCCTGGTGCCAGGATCCAGGATGTCACGGACCGATTACAGGGCATCTTCAAGGGTGAAGGTGAGCAGCCGGAAGTGGTAGTGTTGGAAATAGGATGGAATTAAAGGGAAAGAAAGTTTCGGAAAAGTTAAGAAAGACACCAGAATTAACGGGGCAGAAAGCTCACGAATGGATAGGAGAGTATGGCCAAATGAAATAGGAATCGGTGAGGTGAGTAATGGGTTAAAAGTATTATATATGAATGCGCGAAGTATAAGAAATAAAGTTCATTCCAAAGAGGAAGAAAGATTCCCAGGGGAGTAAGGGGCGACCGTGGCTGACAAGGGAAGTCAGGGACAGTATATAAATAAAAGAGAAGAAGTACAACGTAGCTAAGATGAGCGGGAAGCAAGAGGATTGGGTAATGTTTAAACAGCAACAGAAGATAACTAAAAAGGCAATACGGGGATTAAGATGAGGTACGAAGGTAAGCTAGCCAAGAATATGAAGCAGGATAGTAAAAGCTTCTTTAGGTATGTGAAGAGGAAAAAATTAGTTAAGACCAAAGTTGGACCCTTGAAGACTGAAACAGGTGAATATATTATGGGGAACAAGGAAATGGCAGATGAGTTGAACAGGTACTTTGGATCTGTCTTCACTAAGGACACAAACAATCTTCCTGATATACTAGTGGGCAGAGGATCTGGGGTGATGGAGGAACTGAAGGAAATCCACATTAGGCAGGAAATGGTGTTGGGTAGACTGATGGCAATGAAGGCAGATAAATCCCCAGGGTCTGATGGTCTGCATCCCAGGGTACTAAAGGAAGTGGCTCTAGAAATCGTGGACACGTTGGTGATAATTTTCCAATGTTCTATAGATTCAGGATCAGTTCCTGTGGATTGGAGGGTCGCTAATGTTATCCCACTTTTTAAGAAAGGCAGGAGAGAGAAAACAGGGAATTATAGACCAGTTAGCCTGACATCGGTGGTGGGGAAGATGCTGGAGTCAATTATAAAAGATGAAATAGTGGCACATTTGGATAGCACATTTGTTTAGCAGATAGCAAAATGTTCCCAATGTTGGGTGAATCCAGAACCAGGGGTCACAGTCCAAGAATAAAGGGCAGGCCATTTAAAACTGAGATGAGAAAAAACTTTTTCACCCAGAGAGTTGCGAATTTGTGGAATTCTCTGCCACAGAAGGCAGTGGAGGCCAATTCACTGGATGAATTTATAAGAGAGTTAGATAGAGCTCTAGGGACTAGTGGAATCAAGGGATATGGGGAGAAGGCAGGCATGGGTTCTTAAAGATAGGGCTCTTAAAGATAGCGGAGTCAGGGGGATATGGGGAGAAGGCAGGAACGGGGTACTGATTGGGGATGATCAGCCATGATCACATTGAACACTCCTGCATCTATGTTTCTATGTTTCTATGTTTATAAAATTGCTCTCAATATTCCAAATGCAGCCTTACCAGTCCCAGAGTCTCACATCTCAGTGTTCAACATCAGAAGTAATTTATCAGGGGGCTGGAAATTGTCTGTCAAAGTGGTGGAAATGTCAAAGACTGGACAAATGCACCACACAGATATCACACTCTGCCTGGATGCATCACAGCTGGGTTTGGGTTGAAGAAGGAACTGCAGATGCTGGAAAATCGAAGGTAGACGAAAACGCTGGAGAAACTCAGCGGGTGCAGCAGCATCTATGGAGCGAAGGAAATAGGCAACGTTTCGGGCCCGAAACGTTGCCTATTTCCTTCGCTCCATAGATGCCGCTGCACCCGCTGAGTTTCTCCAGCATTTTTGTCTACCAGCTGGGTTTGGGAACAGCTCTGCCCCACACCGCAAGAAATTGCAGAGAGCAGTAGCTGTGGCCCAGTCCATCACACAGACCACACTCCCCCCCCCACCATCGACTCCATCTGCACCTCCCGCAGCCGACATAGTTCAAGACACAGAGTGCTGGAGTAACTCAGCGGGTCAGGCAGCATCTGTGGAGAATTTTAGTTCAATTTTAGATATGATAATTTTTAAGTTGTATGTATTTATTCTGTTTTTTATTAATTGCACTGACAAAACTGATGAGAAACAAGTCTTTGTTTCTTCTGTGTATGTAAGTACTCGGTGAAATGACAATAATGTTAATACTGAATAGTGAATACTGAGAACATGGATAGGTGACGTTTGGTGGTCGGGACCCTCTGTTCTCCACAGATGCTACCTGACCCTCTGAGTTGGTATGTTAGCTTTCATAGCAAAAGGATTTGAGTATAGGAGCAGGGAGGTTCTACTGCAGTTGTACAGGGTCTTGGTGAGACCACACCTGGAGTATTGCGTACAGTTTTGGTCTCCAAATCTGAGGAAGGACATTATAGCCATAGAGGGAGTGCAGAGAAGGTTCACCAGACTGATTCCTGGGATGTCAGGACTGTCTTATGAAGAAAGACTGGATAGACTTGGTTTATACTCTCTAGAATTTAGGAGATTGAGAGGGGATCTTATAGAAACTTACAAAATTCTTAAGGGGTTGGACAGGCTAGATGCAGGAAGATTGCTCCCGATGTTGGGGAAGTCCAGGACAAGGGGTCACAGCTTAAGGATAAGGGGGAAATCCCTTAAAACCGAGATGAGAAGAACTTTTTTCACACAGAGAGTGGTGAATCTCTGGAACTCTCTGCCACAGAGGGTAGTCGAGGCCAGTTCATTGGCTATATTTAAGAGGGAGCTAGATGTGGCCCTTGTGGCTAAAGGGATCAGAGGGTATGGAGAGAAGGCAGGTACGGGATACTGAGTTGGATGATCAGCCATGATCATATTGAATGGCGATTGGTGCAGGCTCGAAGGGCCGAATGGCCTACTCCTGCACCTAATTTCTATGTTTCTATGTTTCTATAATTTTTAAGTTGTATGTATTTATTCTGTTTTTATTAATTGCACTGACAAAACTGATGAGAAACAAGTCTTTGTTTCTTCTGTGTATGTAAGTACTCGGTGAAATGACAATAATGTTAATACTGAATAGTGAATACTGAGAACATGGATAGGTAACATGGATGCTACCTGACCCTCTGAGTTACTCCAGCACTCTGTGAAACCGCCTAGTCTTGCCCCCCCCCCTGTGTGTACAGCCACGGCCATTTGTGGGCAAGGGCTGTGCTAGCCCCCGGCGTGACGGGCGAGGGGGGTTGTTTGTGATGGGGCCGGGGCCGGAGCCGGGACGTCCCACAGCCGGGTGGTTATGGCCCGGCGCCACACGCGGCTCTCGCTGCCCCCCATCGCCTCTTTCCCGGAGACCCGGGCCCCCGACATGGACCACGCCGGCGTCTCCGCCACCGTGCAGCGGCTGCGCGGCCTCGGCGAGCGGCTCCGGGGGCCCGACCCAGGCGAGTGTACACCCGCGGAACCCGGGTAACATTGTATCCCCCCCCCTCCTCCCATAGTGTGACATTGTATCACCTACACGTGTCCCCATACACGGCAACATTGTATCCGCACAGTGTGGCATTGTATCCGTCACACTGTGACATTGTATCAGTCACACTGTGATATTGTATCAGTCACACTGTGATATTGTATCAGTCACACTGTGATATTGTATCAGTCACACTGTGATATTGTATCAGTCACACTGTGACATTGTATCTCCTGTAGGTGGAACATTGTATCAGTCACACTGTGACATTGGGCAGTCAAGGTGGCACAGCGGTAGAGTTGCTGCCTTGCAGCAAAATGCAGCGACAGAGACCCGGGTTCGATCCCGACCACGTTCTCCTCGTGATCTGCGTGGGTTTTCTCTTAGATCCTCCCTTACAGGTTTGTAGGTTAATTGGCTTGATTAATTGTCATTGTGACATTGTAGTGTGGACATTGTATCAGTCACACTGTGACATTGGATCCCCTGCAGTGTGGACATTGTATCCCCTGCAGGTGGAACATTGTATCCCTACTTGCAACCCCATACAGAATGACATTGTATCATCTACACTATAACATTGTATCTCCTCTACAGTGAAACATTGTGGTTTCTCATCTCAGTTTTTAATTCTTGGACTGTGGCCTCTGGTTCTGGACTCCCCCAACATTGGGAAAATTTTTCCTGCATCTAGCTTGTCCAGTCCTTTTTAAAAATAATTTTATATGTTTCTATAAGATCCCCTCGAAGGGCCATTGTGCACTCTACACTTCCTCATCCTCGTCTTCTGTCCCGACTACAAGGTTAATTCCCGGGATGGCGGGACTGTCATATGCTGAGAGAATGGAGCGGCTGGGCTTGTACACTCTGGAGTTTAGAAGGATGAGAGGAGATCTCATTGAAACATATAAGATTGTTAAGGGTTTGGACACGCTGGAGGCAGGAAACATGTTCCCGGTGTTGGGGGAGTCCAGAGCCTGGGGCCACACAGTTTAAGAATAAGGAGTAAGCCATTTAGAACAGAGATGAGGAAACACTTTTTCTCACAGAGAGTGGTGAGTCTGTGGAATTCTCTGCCAGAGAGCGGTGGAGGCAGGTTCTCTGGATGCTTTCAAGAGAGAGCTGGATAGGGCTCTTAAAAATAGCGGTCAGGGGATATGGGGAGAAGGCAGGAACGGGGTACTGATTGGGGATGATCAGCCATGATCACATGGCTCGAAGGGCCGAATGACACCTCCTGCACCTATTGTCCATTGACATGCCCTGGCGGTCCGTGCTACCACCTGATGGCAGGAGCAGTCCCCAGTGGAGGTCTATCTACAAGGGAGTCCTCCCCTTTTACATCGGGGACCTGGGGTGGAGAGTGGTGTGTAAGAAATATTTGAGTCGGTTTACGGACTCGCCGGCTGCCTGTAACTTCTGCGGTGAGGAAGAGACCGTGTTCCATGTGTACATGGAGTGCGAGAGGTTGCAGCCCCCTGTACGAGTATCTGAAGGGGCTGCTCCTCATGTTTTGGTTGCATTTTAGTCCCATGATAATTCTGGTGTTTGGGCGCAAGGCAGGGAGTGGGGAGGTCGATCGGGGGTGGGTGTGATCTCCCTGTCAGTTTGCTCCTGGGCCTGGCCAAGATGGCCATTCGTGGGTCCAGGCAGCTGGCGGTCGATGGTCACAAACCAGAGTCGGCTGCCCCTCTTCCAAGCCTATGTCCATGCTCGAGTGTCCCTGGAGAGGGAACACGCGGTGACCAGGGGGACTCTGGAAGCCTTCCGTGAGGTCGATCGCATTGTAGATAAAGATGTCATTGTTGTATTATAATGATTGCCTGATGTAATGTGACTATTGAAAGTTTATGTACGTAAATTGTTATTACTGAATAAAGTGCTTATAAGGATTTTAAAAAAGTGTAACATTGCGTCCCTCTACAGTGTAGCATTGTATCCCCTTCAGTGTAGCATTTTATCCCATACAATGTAACATTGTATCTCCAACACCAGGGGTCGGCAACCTACGGCCCCCGGGCCGAATCCGGCCCGTAACCCAAAATGATCCGGCCCACAGACTTCCCGTCATCTCCGGTACCTGGAATGTTTAAGAAAGAACTCAGATGCTGGAAAAATCGATGGTCGAAACAAAAATGCTGGAGTGAGTTTTTCCGGCATCTTTTTTCTACCTCCGGTACCTGGAAGGTGATTTGTCCGTACTGCATCCTGCGCAAAGCCGCCGGCATGGCTGCCCGTGCACCCTCTGTGTCTGGGCTTCACTGTCGGGATCGGGGTTGTCAGTAGGCCGGGGATGAGTGAGTGTGAGTATTTGAGCTCAGCGCTCCGGGTCAAAGATCCTACAGCGAGCAAGATAGACCACTCGACGAAAAGGACGTAGTACGGTCATGGGCAGATTCATGGGTCATTTTCAGCCCCATTTCTGTAACCGGCTTCCGTCTCCGCACCAAAGATCCCACAGGATACTAGTGCGGAGATGGAAGCCGGTTACGGAAACATCCTCGGAAAAATAAAAGTTCTTTGGTAAAAATCTTCACCTCATTTTCAGAATTGTAATTTATTAACACAAACTGTTCCCCCGCAACGTTGATTACACTGCGAGTCGGCTCGGGTCGGGTTACGGAAATGGATGAAAAAAAGGCCCACGTTCCGCTCCGTTGCGTACTACACGTCAGCCCATTGCATTTAGCAGGAGTGGTCTATCTTGCTCCACTATAGGGTCTTTGCCTCGAAGGGGCGGGATCTATGTGAACACATGATTTGATGCCTGCCATCCGGGGTGGGATCCAAGTGTAGGAAATTGGAGGAAATGCACCTCATATTCCGCTTGGGCAGTCTACATCCTGGGGGCTTGAACATTGAATTCTCCCAATTCTGCTAGCCCTTGCTGTCCCCTCCCCTTCATCAGCCCTCTGGTTGTCTCCTCCCCTCCCCCAGCCCTCGGGCTCCTCCTCTGCCTTTTTCCTTTTTTCCTTTCTTCTCCCCACCCCCTATCAGTCTGAAGAAGGATTTTGGCCCGAAACGTTACCTATTTCCTTCGCTCCATAGATGCTGCTGCACCCGCTGAGTTTCTCCAGCATTTTTGTGTACCTTTGTACATTGATAGATGTGGCCCTCCATCCACTCAGACATATGTCCTGGCCCCTTGGCAGAAAAGGTTGCCGACCCCTGCCCTACACTGTAACATTGTATCAGCTGCAGTGTAATGCTGTATCCCCATATACTGTAACATTGTATCCCCAGTGTAACATTGTATCAGCTGCAGTGTAATACTGTACCCACTACATGTAACCCCTATATTGTAACATTATCTCAACCACAGTGTAACAGCCACAGCGTAACATTGTGTTCACTACACTGCAACATTGTAGCCCCACACGGTAACATTGTATCTCCTACATGGTAAAATTGCATCCCCATAGTGTAACATTGTGACCCTCTACAGTGTAACATTGTACCCACTACACCTATCCCAATCGGCATGTAAGAAAGAATGTTACAGTGGCCATGGGGGATGTCAATATGTAGATAGATTTTTGTAATTGTTTGTAATTGTATTTGTTAGTCTGTGTTCAAGATGGCAGTCGGAGGGGAGAGTGGACGCTGGCGCGGTTTCGGTGCCGCTGCTCTCTCCTCAAATTGTGTTTCTGATTTTCTTTTTTGTGTTTTTGGAAGGAATTCTGTCCCTGAATTGTGTATTGGCCTTTATAACTTATTTTTTAAAATTCTGATTATTCTGATTATATGTTAACCATAAATCTCTGTAAGGTGTCCTTGAGACCTCGGTATAAGGCGCCCATAAATAAAATTCATTATTATTATTATTATTATAGACTGGGAAAATTAGGTTAGTACTGGACCCCAAGAACGGGAATTTGCCTCCGAGATGGATTCTTAGAACAGCTTGTAGTGGAGCCTACCAGGGAAATGGCAATCCTCGATTTAGTGTTGTGTAATGAACTGGATTTGATAAGGGAGCTCAGGGTAAAGGAACCACTAGGAGATAGCGGCCACAATATGATAAATTTGAATCTGCAACTTGAGAGGGAGAGGGTGAAATCGGATGTGTCGGTATTGCAGCTGGGCAAAGGGGACTACAGAGGAATGAGGAGCTGGCCAAAGTTGACTGGAAAGGGACCCTAGCAGGGGTGACGGTGGAACAGCAAAGGCGGGAATTTCTGGGAATAATCTGGAAGATGCAGGATCTTTTCATTCCAAATGGGAAGAAAGATTCTAAGGGGAGAGGTGACCATGGCTGACAAGGGAAGTCAAGGACAGTATCAAACTAAAAGAGAAGACTTATAACATAGCAAAGATTAGTGGGATTGGGAAGTTTTTAAAGAACAGAAGGTAACTAAAAAGGTAATATAGGGAGAAGAGATGAAATATGAAAGTAAGCTAGCTAATAAGTATGATGGCAAGTATGATGTTGTGGGAATTACTGAGACATGGCTGCAAGAAGGCCAGGGCTGGGAACTGAATATTCAAGGGTATACATCCTATCGAAAAGACAGACAGGTGGGCAGAGGGGGTGGGGTAGCTCTGCTGGTGAGGAATGAAATTCAGTCCCTTGCAAGGGGGGTGAAATTGAAACAGATGTGAAGAAAGGGACCTTGAGGGTGGTCTTTGACCGTGCTGCAGTCTTCAAAGGAACATCACTTAACTACTGCAAGGTCCAGACCTTACCAACTCACTCATTAGAGTTCTCATTAAATTTAGACAAGAACAGATTGCTTTGATGGCTGATATTAAAGCCATGTTTCATCAAGTTAAAGTATCAGAAAAACACATTGCGATACTTGCGATTCTTATGGTGGCCTGATGGGGATGCACAACAAGATCTTGTTGAATACCGGATGAAGGCATTTAAGAAGGAACTGCAGATGCTGGAAAATCGAAGGTAGACAAAAGTGCTGGAGAAACTCAGCGGGTGCAGCAGTATCTATGGAGCGAAGGAAATAGGCAACGTTGCCTATTTCCTTCGCTCCATAGATGCTGCTGCAACCCGCTGAGTTTCCCCAGCACTTTTGTCTACCACCGGATGAAGGTACATCTCTTTGGAGCAGTGTCATCACCAAGTTGTGCAAACATTGCATTAGAGAAGACCGCATAGGATAATAAAGCACATTTTCCAGAAGAAGTGATAATCACTGTGAAGAATAATTTCTATGTGGATGATTGCTTAAAATCCATGTCTATGGTGCAGGACGCAATTCAAATGGTAAAGCATCTGACTTCCCTCTGTAGTAAGGGAGGATTTCGCTTTCCAAGTGGATCAGCAACAGTCGTGTTGTATTGGAGAGCATTCCACCAAATGATGGAACCAAGGAGACCAAGGAGTTGGATTTGGACAAAGACAATTTGCCAATGGAAAGAGCACTGGGACTGCACTGGCGCGTTGAAACAGATGTGTTCAAGTTCAGAATCTCGATTCAAGAGCGACCATGTACTAGAAGGGGTATCCTATCCGTGATACTGCAAAAAAGAAACTATTAATCAAGAGTTGTTTTGGGAAGATTTATCTTTCGACGGCATTTTCGTGGAGAGCTCGTGAATGCGTTTCGATAATCTCCTAACCCCTGTCTTCAATCATAGTGGCTAGAGGAAAGATTCCTTGAACAATATAAAAATCTGCCACTACAATTATAAAGGATTACGGAGTACTTAGAAGTTCACGATAAAATAGGCTGACTCCCTGGTCAATTCGTCCCTTCCCACCCAAACCACCCCCTCCTCTGGTACTTTTCCTTGCAACCGCAGGAAATGCTGCACTTGTCGTTTTACCTCCCCCCTCGACTCCATCCAAGGACCCAAGCAGTCTTTCCAGGTGCGGCAGAGGTTCACCTGCACGTCCTCCAACCTCATCTATTGCATCTGCTGTTCCAGGTGTCAACTTCTCCACATCGGTGAGATCAAGTGCAGGCTTGGCGATCGCTTCGCCCAACACCTCCACTCGGTTCGCAATAACCAACCTGATCTCCCGGTGGCTCAGCACTTCAACTCTCCCTCCCATTCCGAATCCGACCTTTCTGTCCTGGGCCTCTGCCACTGCCAGAGTGAGGCCTAGTGCAAATTGGAGGAATTTGCATTCATATTTCGCTTGGGCAGTTTATTGACTTCTCCAGTTTCAGGTAGCCATTGCTTTCTCCCTCCTTCCCCTCCCCTTCACAGCTCTCCCACAGCCCACTGTCTCCGCCTCTTCCTTTCTTTTTCCCGCCCCCTTCGACATCAGTCTGAAGAAGGTTCTCGACCCGAAACGTCGCCTATTCCTTCTCTCCATAGATGCTGCCTCACCCGCTGAGTTTCTCCAGCTATTTTGGCTACCATAAAATCGGCCGAAGTCAGCACGGCTTTGTGAAGGGGAGGTCTTGCCTGACACATCTGCTTGAGTCCTTTGAAGGAGTAAATAGCAGGACAGTCAAAGGAGAGTCAGTAGATGTTGTTTACCTAGATTTTCAGAAAACCTTTGATAAGGTGACACACGTGAGGCTGCTAAGGAGGATACCCACAGTATCAAAGAGCAGATACTAGCGTGGATAGCAGGTTGGCTGGATGGCAGAAGGCAAAGAGTGGCAATAAAAGGGGCTTTTTCTGGTTGGCTGCCAGTGACTAGCGGAGTTCCGCAGGGCTTGCAACGTTTAAGAAACATTTAGACAGGTACATGAATAGGACAGGTAGGTGCTATAGACCTGCACGGGAAGGTAGACGCTCCCGCCCCCACGAGTCTCGGGCAGATGGGGCTCGTCAGCCTGGGAAGGCAGTCCATCTAGGAGAGGGAAAACTCTGATTGAAAACCTCTGCTGCGTTGTGGCCATATCCAGTCATGGAAAAGGCTCCAGGAGTAAACCTCAAGAAAATCCGGAGTCGGAGCCCCTAAGGCAGTTCGTCGTTGTCTACAACCTCACTCTGGCAGCTCCTGCGACGGCGCTGGTGCCAAACTGTAACGGCCCTGCTGTTCCTTTGGATCGATCAGCGACGTGGAGAGGGGGGACGTGCTGCATGGGCAACAGCCTGTCCTCCATATGACATCGCCCAGGCTTGCATATGACCAGGATGAATCACCCATGGTCAAGTCATGACCGAGAGGGGCCTACTACTAGAGGGATATGGGCCAAACGCAGGCAAGTGGGACTAGTCTGGATGGGGCATGTTGCCCATGTGGGCAAATTGGGCCGAAGGGCCTGTTTCCACGTTGTAAGACTCTATGACCCCATTGTGGACATTGCACATTGTTTATGGAACTGATGCGCTACAATGCTGAGAACTATATTCTGCACTCTGTATCTCCCCCTTTGCTCTATATTATACTTGAGTTGACTAGATTGCATTTATGTATAGTATTATTTGATAGGATAGCATGCAAAACAAAGCTTTTCACTGTACCTCTGTATACGTGACAATAATTTAGTTTAGTTTAGTTTATTGTCACATGTACCAAGGTACAGTGTTTTTGAGTGTTATACAATCAGCGGAAAGACTATACATGATTACAATCAATCCTTACAACCTTTTGAACCTTCTGAATTTTGTAGTCGGCAGGGCAGTACTCTGCATATCGCCAACTTGGACAATTTTACATTTTTAGCAAGCCAATTAATCAAGCCAATTAACCTACAAACCTGTACGTCTTTGGAGTGTGGGAGGAAACCGAAGATCTCGGAGAAAACCCACGCATGTCACGGTGAGAACGTACAAACTCCATACAGACAGCACCCGTTGTCGGGATCGAACCCTGGTCTCTGGTGCTGCATTTTGCTGTAAGGCAGCAACTCTACCGCTGTGCCACTGTGACACCGTACAGTGTATAGATACACGATAAGGGAATAACGTTTAGTGAAAGGTAAAGTCCAGCAAAGTCCGATTAAAGATAGTCCGAGGGTCACCAATGAGGTAGATAGTAGCTCAGTTCCAAATGAGGTAAATCGTAGCTCATCTCTCCAGTTGGTGCTAGGATGGTTCAGTTGCTTGATAACAGCTGGGAAGAAACTGGATGAATCTGTCCCAGACTCTGAATAAACAACCATAAACCTAAAATGTTCCCAATGTTGGGGGAGTCCAAAACCAGAGGTCACAGTTTAAGAAAAAGGGGTAGGCTATTTAGGACTGAGATGAGGAAAAACGTTTTCACCCAGAGAGTTGGAATTCTCTGCCACAGAAGGCAGTGGAGGCCAATTCACTGGATGTTTTCAAGAGAAAGTTAGATTTAGCTCTTAGGGTTAAAAGAATCAAGGGATATGGGGAAAAAGCAGGAATGGGGTACTGATTTTAGATGATCAGCCATGATCATATTGAAATATATAAGATTGTTAAGGGCTTGGACACGCTAGAGGCAGGAAACATGTTCCCGATGTTGGGGGAGTCCAGAACCAGGGGCCACAGTTTAAGAATAAGGAGTAAGCCATTTAGAACAGAGGCGAGGAAACACTTTTTCTCACAGAGAGTGGCGAGTCTGTGGAATTCTCTGCTCAGAGGGCGGTGGAGGCAGGTTCTCTGGATGCTTTCAAGAGAGAGCTAGATAGGGCTCTCAAAGATAGCGGAGTCAGGGGACATGGGGAGAAGGCAGGAACGGGGTACTGATTTGGGGATGATCAGCCATGATCACATTGAATGGCGGTGCTGGCTCGAAGGGCCAAATGGCCTACTCCTGCACCTATTGTCTATTGAATGGCGGTGCTGGCTCGAAGGGGCGAATGGCCTACTCCTGCATCTATTTTTCTATGTTCTATGTTTCTATGCTCTAACCTAACTCCAGGAAAATCAAGGACATTCTTGTAGTTGACATGAAATTTGTCAATAAACGATTACTGTTCAACTCCAGGTCCAAAGGCGACGGTGCCACGCATCGATCAGGCTCCAGATGAAACTACTCAGGGAACACAATTGCCAATTATAGGAAGGAAGGCTTCGCTGCGTGACTGCAGGAACATATTCCGGCAAGAACTGAAACGGAACCAAGAATGTACGCCGCTCTCAACCATCACCGTGAGGTAAACCACCGGGGCCCTTCACCCAGATGTTGGTCAAAGTTGTTGGAGTTTAACCTGCCGAACTTCCTCGGTCCTCATTTTCCTTATGGAAATGGGGATGTAATGCTGGAGGCTCCATAAGGCAGCTGGCTGGTCAGGCCGCATTTGGAATATTGTGAGCAATTTTGGGTGCCATATCTGAGGAAGGATGTGTCCAGAGGAGGTTTACCAGGATGATCCCAGGAATGAGTAGGCTAACCGATGATGAGCGTTTGTCGGCACTGGGCCTGCACTCGCTGGAGTTTAAAAGAATGAGGGGAGACCTAATTGAAACATACAGAATAGTGAAAGGACTGGATAGAGTGGACGTGGAGAGGATGTTTCCACTATTGGGAGAGTCTCGGACCAGAGGTCACAGCCTCAGAATTAAAGGACGTTCATTTAGGAAGGAGATGAAGAGAAATTTCTTTAGTCAGAGGGTGCTGAATCGGTGGAATTCTTTGCCACAGAAGGCTGTCAGTGGATATTTTTAAGGCAGAGATAGATAGATAGATTCTTGATTAGTACGGGTGTCAGAGGTTATGGGAGAAAACAGGAGAATGGGGTTAGAAGGGCGAGATAGATCAGCCATGATTAAATCGGAGTGGCATTAATAAATGGCCAAATTCTACTCCTGTTCCTTTTGATCTTAATGAGTCGTTTCCAGTTTATCATGGTTTTAATGTCTTCACATGTAACTGATTTTATTTTTACTTAAAGAAAATTTGAGTTTGAGTTTGAGTTTATTGTCACCCATTCCGAGGTACGGTGAAAAGTTTTTGTTGCGTGCTAACCTGTCAGCGGTCATAGAGGGAGTTGCCAGGGTGCGACTCATCCATAATGAGCACAATGGAGCCATTCACAGTCTACAGATACACGATGAATGGAATAACATGAATAACGTTTAGTGCAAGGTTAAGTCCGATCAAAGATGAGGTAGATAGTAGTTCAGGACCGCTCTCTAGTTGTGGTAGGATGGTTCAGTTGCTTGATGGGGTGGGAGATTGCAACCTTCACGTGGTCCGCCCTGTTTCGACGAATGCAATCAACCTGGCGTGCACAATCAAATAAGATCAAATAGAACAAGTTGTCCTACAACTTTAGGCTGTGTAGGCCATACGCAAGAAGAAGTTGCTTTATAACAGCCGGGAAGAAACTGTCTCTGAGCCTAGAGGTGTGCATTTTCTTCTACACCTTTTGCCTGATGGCAGAGGGGAGAAGAGGGAGTGGCCAGTAATCAAGAATCTATCTATCTCTGCCTTGAAAATATCCATTGACTTGGCCTCCACAACCGTCTGTGTTCAATTATTACTTCTTTCCGGAAATTAATATTCACTCTGTTAAAACTCCACATCTTCTGCCAATATTTTAAATTCATTTTTTCTCTGTTCTGCAGAAAGTGTCATTAACCTGAAATTTTAACTATCGCCACAGATGCTGCTTGACCTCATGAGTTTTTCTAGAATGATCCGTGAGAATCGTGGGAAGATCTGTGTAGGAAGAGACTGCTGATGCTGTGTTTCAATCTACTCCAGTGTCTATCATGAGAACAGAGCTGTTCTTCCATGTTGTCTTTTAACGTGGTCAGCTTTATGTTCTGTGGGAATTGAACTTTACTCCTGTGACTGTCCCCTTCAGAGCTAGTTCTGTTCAGTTTAATTTATTACTTTATTCAGTTCAGTTTAGTTTATTTAGTTTAGTGTATCAAAAGCTTTTATTGCGTGCTGTTAAAGGGCCTGTCCGACTGTACGAGCTAATTCAAGAGTTTCCCCGAGTTTGCCCTGATTCGAACTCGGAGAATTACGGTAATAGCCGCTCGTAGGTACTCAGGGCTCTCGTGGACATTTTTCAACATGTTGAAAAATCTGCACGAGTCTTCCCGAGCTTACCGCGTTTCCCGAGTACCTGCCGTTAGCGTTACGAGTCGCTAAGAGACGTCCCGAGCTCCGACGTACCCGCTACGTACATTCTACGTGCTTACCACGAGTTTGATTTTTTTTTTAAACTCGGGAGAGCTCTTGAATGACCTCGTACAGTGGGACAGGTCTTAACCAGTCAGCAGAAAGACAATACATGATCACAATCGAAATACATTTAGTGTATAGATTACATGATAAGGAAATAACGTTTAATGCAAGGTAAAGCTAGCAAAGTTTGATCAAGGAAAGTCCGAGGGTTACCAATGAGGTAGATAGTTCAGCACTGTTCTCTGGTTGTGGTAGGATGGTTCAGTTGCCTGATAACAGCTGGGAAGAAACTGTCTCTGAATCTGGAGGTGTGCGTTTTCACACTTCTATATTTTTTGCCTGATGGGAGAGGGAAGAAGAGGAGTGGCCAGGGTGAGACTGGTCCATAATTATGCTGCTGGCCTTGCCGAGGCAGCGTGAGATATAAATGGAGTCAATGGAAGGGAGGTTGGTTTGTGTGATGGTCTGGGCTGCGTCCACAATTCTATGCAATTTCTTGCGGTCTTGGATGGAGATGTTCCCAAACTAAAGGTAGACACAAAATACTGGAGTAACTCAGCGGGACAGGCAGCATCTCTGGAGAGAAGGAATGGGTGACGTTTCGGGTCGAGACCCTTCTTCAGTCCGAAGAACTCCAGCATTTTGTGTCTACCTTCGATTTAAACCAGCATCTGCAGTTCTTTCCTACACAATTTGTTCCCAAACCAAGCTGTGATGCATCCTGATAAAATGCTTTCTACGGCGCATCTGATTATCTCATCAATAATAGAGCAAATCATAATGCGGAGGGGGTTATCAGGCGCTGGTCAGACTGCATTTGGAATATTGTGAGCAATTTTGGGCACCATTTCTGAGGAAGGATGCACTGGCATTGGAGAGGGTCCAGAAGAGGTTTACGAGAATGATCCCAGGAATGAGTGGGCTAACATATGACGAGCTTTTGACGGCACTGGGCCTGTACTCTCTGGAGTTCAGAAGGATGAGGAATACCTCATTAAAACTTACCGAATAGTGAAAGGCCTGGGTAGAGTGGAGGTGGAGAAGATGTTTCCACTAGTTGGAGAATCTAGGACCAGAGGGCACAGCCTCAGTCTATAAGGATGTTCATTTAGAAAGGAGATGAGGAGGATTTTCTTCAGCCAGAAGGTGGTGATTCTGTGGAATCCATTGCCACAGATGGTGGTTGAGGCCAAGTTATTGGGAGATCGACAGATTCTTGATTAGTAAGGTTGTCAAAGGTGACGGGGAGAAGGCAGGAGAATGGGGTTGAGAGGGAAAGATAGATCAGCCGTGATTGAATGGCGGAGTAGACTTGATGGGCCGAATAGCCTTATTTGATCCTCTGACTCATGAATTTATGAAGACGTGTGGGTGTGTAGGTTAATTGGCCCTTATTGTGTAGGGAGTGTATGAGAAACTGGGATCGGGTGAATGGGCGATCGATGTTCAGCGTAGACTCAGTGGACCGAACAGCCTGTTTCCATGCTGTATCTTTAAACTAAAAAGTTTTACAACATAGAACAAGTCCTTTGACCCACCTCATCCATCAGGGTGCCCCATCTATGCTGGCCCCATTTGCCTACGATTGGCCCATATCATGTCTTTGGAGCAGAATTAGGCCATTCGGCCCATCAAGTCCACTCCACCATTCAATCCCTCTCTCCTAACTCCATTCTCCTGCCTTCGCCACATAATCTGGGGATGGGAGATTGCAACCTTCATGTGGTCCGTCCTGTTTCGACAAATGCAATCAACCTGGCGTGTACAATCAAATAAGATCAAATAGAACAAGTTGTCCTACAACTTTAGGCTGTGCACGCCATACACAAGAAGAAGAAGCCACATAATCCCTGACACCCGTACTAATTAACAGCCAATCAATCTCCACCTTAAAAGCCTTTAATTCCCTTCAATAATTCCCTTCCCAGAACCTTTCCTATGCAAATGCCCAAATATCTTGTTATAGAACCTGCCTCAACTACCTCCTCTAGCAGCTCATTCCACCTTCATCACCACGCTCTGTGTGAAAATGGCACTGACGTTTGGAGCTTTACATTTTTGATGTTACATATTTGCCTGCTTAAATTCTCACAAAAAAGTTAAAATTCTATCCCCCAGAGCAGCATGCAATTGATACAATCACTCTTAAAACATGTTTAAATATGGGACAATTAGGAAAGCTGTTTCAAATTTATTTTACGAAAGAGATTCTGATGGCGTCATTTAAAAACCTGGAATCTTGCATAGAACACAAAGTGCTGGAGTAACTCAGCAGGACAGGCAGCATCTCTGGAGAGCAGGAACGGGTGATGTTTTTTTGTCGAGACCCTTCTTCAGACTGGACCTGAGTTATTATTAGAGTCATAGATTGATACAGTGTGGAAACAGGCCCTTCGGCCCAACCTGCCCACACCGACCAACATGTCCCATCAACGTTTGGTCCATATCCCTCCAATCCATGTCCTATCCATGTACCTGTCTAACTGTCTCTTAAACATTGCGATAGTGCCTGCCTCAACTACCTCAATCCCTTCCTCCTCTGGCAGCTCGTTCCATACACACACCACCCTTTGTGTGAAAAAGTTACCCCTCAGATTCCTATTGCATTATTTTCCCATTCACCTTAAACCTATGTCCTCTGGTTCCCGATTCCCCTACTCTGGGCGAGACTCTACCCGATCTATTCCTCATGATTTTATACACCTCTATGAGATCACCCCTCATCCTCCTGCGCTCCAAGGAATAAAGTCCCTGCCTGCTCAACCTCTCCCTATAGCTCAGCTGTTATCAGGCAACTGAATCATCCTACCACAACTATTATCTACCTCATTTGTGACCCTCGGACTACCCTTGATCGGACTTTGCTGGCTTTACCTTGCACAAAACGTTATTCCCTTATCGTGTATCTATCTATACACTGTGAATGGCTCGATTGTGATCATGTATTGTCTTCAGCAGACCGGATAGCACGCAACAAAAGCTTTTTACTGTACCTCGGTACACGTGACAATAAACTAAACTGAACTGTAAAGGAGGCCACATCAGGAGCACCAAATAAAGTGAATGAGATTAAAAAGAGGTGAATGCAAACCCCTGTCTGGATATTTGGGAATCTTGGGTGTGTCATTCACCTAACATTGTGCCTTGAGTGAAAAAT
>JAXLNO010003864.1:0-94745 GCA_038087875.1 Malacoraja senta
CAAGCCAAATAAGCTGCAAATCTGTACGACTTTGGAATATGGGAGGAAACCGAAGATCTCAGAGAAAAACCATGCGGTCACGGGGAGAACATACAAACTCCGTACAGACAGTACCTGTGGTCAGGATAGAACCTGACGCTGTAAAGCAGCAACTCTACTGCTGCACCACCGTGCTTTACTGGTCAAAAGTTTTTTTATTGGCGCCATCCCAAAACCACATCACCACAAAATCAGTCCTCCAAGTTGCGAAGCATATAATTATATTTTATGAAGAAATCTTTCTCTGAAATGTGTAGTACATATTCGATGATTTAAATCCCTGCCACTTGTTATGTTCATGAAATAATTTGATGTTTAGAGAAAAGCGGAAATTATATAACCGATGAAAGGTGTGCTATATTGTTAATGTGTGTAAAAAGCAAAGAACATTACACATTCTGTACACCTACATGTGTTATGTAAAAGCAGATCAGATTGCAGCATGTACACCCACATTATTCTGAATAGGTTGTGATGTACTTTATAATTTATTCATAGATTGATGTAAATTAAAAATGATCTTTAATATTTTTTACTCTTGCCCAAAATGTAATATTTCCCTGTTCAGGATTGTTTTAAAATTCTAAGAAAGGCTGGAGTAATGCGATCACTCAGTTAATGGCTTGAGTCACGTGAACACATGATAGGCCATGGCAGTGCGAGATAGTTCTGCAAAAGCAGTGTTTAGTTTAGAGATACAGCGAGGAGACAGGCTCTTCGGCCCATCAAGTCCGCGCTGACCAATGACCCCAGTACACTTGCACTGTCCTACACATGAGGGACAATTTACAATCTAACCAAAGCCAATTAACCTACAAATCTATTTGTCTTTAGAGTGTGGGAGAAAACATGAGCACCCGGAGAAAGCCCATGCGGTCACAAGGGAACGTACACACTCCATACAGACAGTACCTGTGGTCAGGATTGCACCTGGGTCTCTGGTGCTGTAAGGCAGCAACTCTACCGCTGCGCCACCGTGCTGCCCAGTGGCTCCCAACCTTTTTCATCCATCGCCGAAAATTGGTCAAACATTTGGACTTACGGCCCATAGTTTAAGATAGCATGATAAATGAATTGCTAACTCTGTCGAAATGATTCGATTTTCCAAAACATTTTATTTGGGCTTTGCAGGTTGTCAGTCACAAAATTAAAGCATTAAATAAAAATCAAATTAAATAATTGAAAACAGAATTAGAACAAGAAATAAAACTATTTCGACCATGCGTGGCCAGTCTCAATCCATTGTTGCCCAATTTTGGGCCCTGGCTGGGGGTTGGGAACCAGCATGCTACAGGGAGAATGCAAATGAGGGGGCATTGTTTTTCACTGTAATAAGTTTTTTTCATCTTATCTCAGTATATGTGACAATGTAAACCAATAAATCAATAAGAACGGTCTCGACCGGAAATGTCACCCATTCCTTCTCTCCAGAGATGCTGCCTGTCCAACTGAGTTACTCCAGCTTTTTGTGTCTATCTTCGGTTTAAACCAGCATCTTTTAGTTTAGTTTAGCTCAGAGATACTGTGCGGAAACAGGCCCTTCGGCCCACCGGGTCCGTGCTGACCAGTGATCCCGCACATTAACACCGTCCTACACCCACTAGGGACAATTTTTACATTTACCAAGCCAATTAATCTACAAACCTGTACGTCTTTGGAGTGTGGGGGGAAACCGAAGATCTTGGAGAAAACCCACCCAGGTCACGGGGAGAACGCACAAACTCCGTACAGACAGCACCCGCAGTCGGGATTGAACCCACGTCTCCTGCGCTGCTTTCGATGTAAGGCAGCAACTCTACAGCTGCGTCACTGTGACCGCCACCGTGACTGCCCTGCATCTGCAGTTCCTTCTTACACAATATCAATACTAATACGTTGTGAGGAGATGAGAGGGAGTCATTTAAAGCTGAAGTGTGTCGGAACTTCTTTTCACGGAGTCTGGTGTATCTCAGGAAGTCTCTATCACAGAGAGATGTGGTGGCTCGATTACTGGAAAAAGCAAATAAGCTTTGGAATGATCGAGAAATTGACTACATAGGATGCACAACTGAGGAGATGAGGACTATATCAGGTCAGCTCTGATCAGACTGAATATGGCTGGGCAGGTTTGAGGGTCTAGGCAGACTACTCTTGCTCTTAATATCTTGTATATTTTTCTTCTCCTTTTCATCTTCAAACCAGTCTATTCACATATTTAATTCAGCCAGCGTATTCCATCAATAAACTTGGAAGTTGACATTGTCACAGGTCCTTTCTACATGGGGGGGGGGGGGACTGAAGGAAGGCGATAGTGGAGGAGAACAGTGTATATAAGGTAACAGCTGTGGAATAACCTGTGTATCTGTCTTTTTCACACCTTACCCTTCCATATCTTACATTTTCTGCTCTCCCCTGACTCTGTCTCGAGAAGGGTCTCGACCCGAATCGTCACCCATTCTGTCTCCCCAGAGATGCTACCTGTCCCACTGAGTCACTTCAGCATTTTGTGTCTATCTTCGGTGGAATAATCTAGTGTTTGGCCTCATCAGCGGCACATCTGAATTGCAGAGTAAATGCCACACAGTAGTCTCAGAGAACAGCTCAGAACCTTTATTCCCAATGACATTTCAAACAAAATTTGGCATATGTGTTTGCATGGACCGACATGAAGTGCACGTGAAAACCTGAAAGCATAAAGGAAGAATATCCTGTAATACGATATTTTCCTCGGTATTTCAGCACACTGTTTATTTTGCAGCTTTTATTGGTGACACTGTCAGTTTGGGAGATGGGCTTCTTTTAATTACAATCATAGAAATCTAATATATTAAAAATGCTTGCCACTCATTCCTATTCTGTAAATTATCATGTGGAATTTGTTAAAATGCTGAACATACTTACCAGAGACAGAAAAAAGAAACATAATAACACTCTGATATCACTGATGTCAGTGTGATGGAATGATTACACTGTACTTTCCATGTCATTCTGACACCTCTAACAAAACTAATGTAGTCTTATCAATATAATTATTTAGAATGCTATACTGACTGCAAGTTGTCAGGTGGGCTGAATTGCAGCAAATTTGCTTTTGAGACTGTAAGTTGTGTGTTGAAGTCAAGGGGACAAGCAAAAAATAATCTAGGCTGGCACACCAGTGCAAAAGTGATAAAAAAAAATCCTGCTGCCTGGTCATTGTTGCATTAATAGTCCTGTTTGCATATTCACATTAACTTAAGAGATATTATGACGTAAATCAAAGATGAATAAGGAAGTTATTCTTGTGCATAGACACAAAATGCTGGAGTAACACAGCGGGACAGGCAGCATCTCTGGAGAGAAGGAAATGGTGACATCACCCAGTCCTTCTCTCCAGAGAAGCTGCCTGTCATGCTGAGTTACTCCAGCATCTTCGGTTTTATCCAACATTGCAGTTCCTTCTTACACAGTTATTCTCGTTTATTGGTTAAAAGTGTTAACTGCATATAGGCCTTGTACATGAAGATGGGATTAGTTTAGATCTGCTTTATGGTCAGCAGCATCAATATGGGCTGAAGGGCCTGTTCTTGTGCTGCACTGTTCTAACTATTCACACCAAAATAAATTGGAACATAATACCCCTGCTCTGAAGATGAAGGTGTAGCCATATTCTGTCTAGAAGGACACAAAGTGCTGGAGTAACTCAGCAGGTCAGGTAGATTATGCAGAACATGGATAGGTCACATTTTGGGTCCCTTCTTCAGACTCAGTTTTGACCCAAAACGTCACCTATCCATGTTCTCCAGAGCTGCTAAGTTACTCCAGCACTTTGTGTCCATTTGTGTATTAACCAGCATCTGCAGTTCTTTGTTTCTACTTCTTTACATGACCACTAAAAGCATAAAGCCCCTGTCCCACTTACGTGTCCTTGAAACGCTAATTACGCGACAGTCCCGTGAAGGTCGCGCGCGACTTCATGCGTCCGCACAGCCGTCTGGAACGCGTGACGTCATTTGAAGATAGACACAAAATGCTGGAGTAACTCAGCGGGGCCGGCAGCATCTCTGGAGAGAAGCAATGGGTGACGTTTCGGGTTGAGACCCTTCTTCAGTCTGAAAGAAGGGTCTTGACCCGAAACGTCACCCATTGCTTCTCTCCAGAGATGCTGCCGGTCCCGCTGAGTTACTCCAGCATTTTGTGTCTATCTTCAATTTTCTTGGCGCCGCTCTGGGAGTAGAAGTGGGGGCGGATCCGGATCCACAACGGCCGTGATCCCCAGGCCGAGCTCGGCGATCGTTTGCCTGCTTCTGCTGCTGTTGGAGGTGAGACGTTGCGTCGCGCCAGGGTCTTGGGCTTGTCCCACTTTGGCCGTCAGTTACGCGACAGGCCGGTGGCGCGCGAAGATTTCGTTCGCTACAAAATTTCGGAGCGCCGCGCGATACCGTGCACATCTCCATACCTCTCTGCGCTTCTCAGTGGGACTGGCCCCGCGCGGCCACACGACGCCCATGCGCCTCAACGCGACGACGAGGTCGCGTAATTTGTGTGCCAAGCACATGTAAATGGGACAGGGCCTTTACTCTTTGGGTCTTAAAGGGCCAGAGACTCTGTTTACACTCAGCATGCTTTCTTACATCAAACATCCATATCTCATGGAGACACAAGGAACTGCAGATGCTGGTTTACAAAGAAAAACAAACAAAGTGCTGGAGTAACTCAGCGGGTCAGGCAGCATCTCTAAAGTGAATGGCATGTTGGCCTTCATAACAAGAGGAGTTGAGTATAGGAGCAAAGAAGTCCTTCTGCAGTTGTATAGGGCCCTAGAGAAACCACACCTGGAGTATTGTGTGCAGTTTTGGTCCCCTAATTTGAGGAAGGACATTCTTGTTATTGAGGGAGTGCAGCGTAGGTTTACAAGGTTAATTCCTGGGATGGCGGGACTGTCATATGCTGAGAGGATGGAGCGGCTGGGCTTGTATACTCTGGAGTTTAGAAGGATGAGAGGGCATCTTATTGAAACATATAAGGTTATTAAGGGTTTGGACAAGCTAGTGGCAGTAAACATGTTCCCGATGTTGGGGGAGTCCAGAACCAGTGGCCACAGTTTAAGAATAAGGGGTAAGCTATTTAGAACGGAGACGAGGAAACACTTTTTCACACAGAGAGTTGTGAGTGTGGAATTCTCTGCCTCAGAGGGCGGTGGAGGCCAGTTCTCTGAATACATTCAAGAGAGAGCCAGATAGGGATCTTAAAGATAGCGGAGTCAGGGGATATGGGGAGAAGGCAGGAACGGGGTACTGATTGGGGATGATCAGCCATGATCACATTGAATGGCTGGCTCGAAGGGCCGAATGGCCTACACCTGCACCTATTGTCTATTGTGTATTGTCTAAAGGACATGGACAGGTGACATTTCTGGTCAGGTCCTTTCTTCAGACCCTTCTTGAGAATGAAGGGGAGTCCCGACCTAAGATGTCCATCTGTACATGTCTGCCACAGATGCTGCCTGACCTGTTGAGTTACTCCAGGACTGTGTGTGTGTTTTTTTAATCCATATATTCTATCCCTAGGCCGAGGGTAGCAGCAGGCTGGTGTAGAAAGTTGGAT
The DNA here is from genome assembly GCA_038087875.1 of Malacoraja senta. Classification (NCBI taxonomy): domain Eukaryota; kingdom Metazoa; phylum Chordata; class Chondrichthyes; order Rajiformes; family Rajidae; genus Malacoraja; species Malacoraja senta. The sequence continues at coordinate 5,605 of JAXLNO010003864.1, forward strand.
CGGACTCTGGCATAATACGTTTGGTGGGCACGCAAGAAACACTAAGGGGCAGAAAACGCTGGTGGGTGTTGTGTACAGGCCACCTAGCAGTAGTAGTGAAGTTGGGGATGGCATCAAACAGGAAATTAGAAATGCGTGCAACAAAGGCAAAACAGTTATAATGGGTGACTTCAATCTACATATAGATTGGGTGAATCAAATTGGCAGGGGTGCTGAGGAAGAGGATTTCTTGGAATGTATGAGGGATAGTTATCTAAACCAACATGTAGAGGAACCAACGAGAGAGCAGGCTATTCTAGACTGGGTATTGAGTAATGAGGAAGGGTTAGTTAGCAGACTTGTTGTGCGTGCCCCCTTGGGCAAGAGTGACCATAATATGGTTGAGTTCTTCATTAGGATGGAGAGTGACATTGTTAATTCAGAAACAACGGTTCTGAACTTAAAGAAAGGTAACTTTGAGGGTATGAGACGTGAATTGGCCAAGATTGACTGGCAATTAGTTCTAAAAGGGTTGACGGTGGATATGCAATGGAAGGCATTTAAAGACTGCATGGATGAACTACAAAAATTGTTCATCCCAGTTTGGCAAAAGAATAAATCAGGGAAGGTAGTGCATCCGTGGATAACAAGGGAAATCAGGGATAGTATCAAAGCAAAAGATGATGTGTACAAATTAGCCAGAAAAAGCAGCATACCAGAGGACTGGGAGAAATTCAGAGACCAGCAGAGGAGGACAAAGGGCTTAATTAGGAAAGGGAAAATAGATTATGAAAGGAAACTTGCAGGGAACATAAAAACTGACTGCAAAAGTTTTTATAGATATGCGAAGAGAAAGAAATTAGTTAAAACAAATGTAGGTCCCTTGCAGTCAGAAACAGGTGAATTGATCATGGGGAACAAGGATATGGCGGACCAATTGAATAATTACTTTGGTTCCGTCTTCACTAAGGAAGACATAAATAATCTGCCGGAAATAGCAGGGGGCCGCGGGTCAAAGGAGATGTAGGAACTGAGTGAAATCCAGGTTAGTCGGGAAGTGGTGTTGGGTAAATTGAATGGATTAAAGGCCGATAAATCACCAGGGCCAGATAGGCTGCATCCCAGTACTTAAGGAAGTAGCTCCAGAAATAGTGGATGCATTAGTGATAATTTTTCAAAACTCTTTCGATTCTGGAGTAGTTCCTGAGGATTGGAGGGTAGCAAACGTAACCTCACTTTTTAAGAAGGGAGGGAGAGAAAACACGGGGAATTACAGACCAGTTAGTCTAACATCGGTAGTGGGGAAACTGCTAGAGTCAGTTAATAAAGATGGGATAGCAGCACATTTGGAAAGTGGTGAAATCATTGGACAAAGTCAGCATGGATTTACGAAAGGTAAATCGTGTCTGACAAATCTTATAGAATTTTTCGAGGATGTAACTAGTAGAGTGGATAGGGGAGAACCAGTGGATGTGTTGTATCTGGACTTTCAGAAGGCTTTCGACAAGGTACCACATAAGAGATTAGTATACAAACTTAAAGCACACGGTATTGGGGGTTCAGTATTGATGTGGATAGAGAACTGGCTGGCAAACAGGAAGCAAAGAGTAGGAGTAAACGGGTCCTTTTCACAATGGCAGGCAGTGACTAGTGGGGTACCGCAAGGCTCAGTGCTGGGACCCCAGCTATTTACAATTTATATTAATGATCTGGACGAGGGAATTGAAAGCAACATCTCCAAGTTTGCGGATGACACTAAGCTGGGGGGCAGTGTTAGCTGTGAGGAGGATGCTAGGAGACTGCAAGGTGACTTGGATAGGCTGGGTGAGTGGGCAAATATTTGGCAGATGCAGTATAATGTGGATAAATGTGAGGTTATCCACTTTGGTGGCAAAAACGGGAAGGCAGACTATTATCTAAATGGTGGCCGATTAGGAAATGGGGAGATGCAGCGAGACCTGGGTGTCATGGTACACCAGTCATTGAAAGTAGGCATGCAGGTGCAGCAGGCAGTGAAGAAAGCGAATGGTATGTTGGCCTTCATAGCAAGAGGATTTGAGTATAGGAGCAGGGAGGCTCTACTGCAGTTGTACAGGGTCTTGGTGAGACCACACCTGGAGTATTGCGTACAGTTTTGGTCTCCAAATCTGAGGAAGGACATTATAGCCATAGAGGGAGTGCAGAGAAGGTTCACCAGACTGATTCCTGGGATGTCAGGACTTTCATATGAAGAAAGACTGGATAGACTTGGCATATACTCGCTAGAATTTAGGAGATTGAGAGGGGATCTTATAGAAACGTACAAAATTCTTATGGGGTTGGACAGGCTAGATGCAGGAAGATTGTTCCCGATGTTGGGGAAGTCCAGGACAAGGGGTCACAGCTTAAGGATAAGGGGGAAATCCTTTAAGACCGAGATGAGGAAAAACTTTTTAACACAGAGAGTGGTGAATCTCTGGAACTCTCTGCCACAGAGGGTAGTTGAGGCCAGTTCATTGGCTATATTTAAGAGGGAGTTAGATGTGGCCCTTGTGGCTAAAGGGATCAGGGGGTATGGAGAGAAGGCAGGTACGGGATACTGAGTTGGATGATCAGCCATGATCATATTGAATGGCGGTGCAGGCTCGAAGGGCCGAATGGCCTACTCCTGCACCTATTTTCTATGTATCTATGTATCTATGTATCACCCATCTGCACATATACCTGTTTTAATGTGCACAGGTGACTTTTGTGTGATAGTGCATTCTTTAACAATAAATACCACAAGTTTATATATCTCCTTCATCTTAGCCTGAACATTGTAGGGATTTGTAATCAGTTATTTGCTGAAGTACTCTTCATGGGATCTCCAAATGCGCAGATTGGCACCCGCATTTGTCAATGCATTGGATTAGTGTGAGGGGTAAGAGATTTAGAGGGGAATGCAAAGGGGAAATTTCCACCAAGATAATGGATATAATCCGAAACACATTGCCTGAGAAGGTGATGAAGGTAGATACCCTGACAACATTTAAGAAGCGTTTAGACATGCCCTTAAATTGCCAAGGCAGTGGACCAATTACTGGAAAAAGAGATTTGTGCAGATGGGTACCTAATGGTCAGCAAGAACATGGTGGTAAAGAGCCTGCTTCTGTTTTGTCCGACTCTCTCAAGCTTTAACTGTCAAACAGTGACGTTGAGTCAAATGATGTAACCGACCAACTGTAATGAACTCTGGAATATCCTGGACAGGACTGATTACAAGAATATTTTCTTATTTTATCAGTAGAGTCGGAGACCTGGGTTTGATCCTGACTATGGGTGCTGTCTGTACGGAGTTTGTACGTTTACCCCGTGACCTGTGTTTTTCTGCGAGCTCCAGTTTCCTCTCGCACTCCAAAGATGTACAGGTTTGTAGGTTAATTGGCTTTGGTAAGATGGTAAATTGTCCCTAGTGTAGTGTTAGTGTGCTGGGAACACTGGTCAGCGCAGACTCGGTGGGCCGAAGGGCCTGTTTCCGCACTGTACCTCTAAATTATGCTAAACTAAATTTAAAATGAAAAAAGGCACAGCAATTTAATTTGAATTAATATATCATTTAATCCTGCACAGCGTTGTTCTTAATTAGTCTTGACATTTATTAAATGAAGAAATATCATTTCCCATCATGACAAAAATTACAAAGATATTGTTCTCAAACAACATATGTTTTGAACAGTTGGTTGCAGTATCAGGAGCCCCACCACAGTAGACCAGAGATTTTGGCCCAGAGATGGACATTAGGGAGAAATTAGCAAACCAGAAACAAACTGCACTCAAAATTGGGCAGTTCGACCAAATCAGGTTAGTGCAGGATGTTCCTTTGTGAAGTACACACGCATTTGTGACAAGAGAGCTGATTTTGAGTAACAAAACTAGGAAATGCTTCAAATGCCCAGCAGGGTAGGCAGCGTGTATGTGGAATGGGAACAAAGTGAACGGGTTTAGAAAACTTGAACATGTTTTACGTTACAGAGAACGCAGGGAGAGCTCACAGGGAATATACCTGATATGGACCCGTGACCCATAAGAGGCTGAAGAATGTAATATGCTGGTGCAATCTGAGCTTAGTAAATGTGAAGGAAGGAACTGTCAAAGTCGAAGTAAAATTTATTCATCACATGCACCAACTAAGGTACAGTGAAATTAATTTGCCATGCAGCGATACAGTTAAAAAAAGAACACGCAATAGAATTGAACACCAAACATCCACCACAGCATTCTTCACTGTGGTGGAAGGCAACAAAGTTCAGTTAGTCCTCCTCCTTTTGTTCATCAGTGGTCGGGGCCATAAACCCTCCGTAGTCGCCGGTACGGATGTCCGAATGTACAGGCCCTTTCGTCGGGATGATCGAAACTCCGACGTCGGGACGGTCGAAAACACTCCGCGGCTTGGAGTGCCCGAATCGGTCACTTTCCTACAGGAGACCACGTCTTCAGGATGTTATAGGCCTCAGGCCGGCGGTCGGAGCTCTTCTCCGGCAATCCCCGGCCAGGTAAGTCCACTCCAAGCCCGTGGCTAGAAGCTCCGCAGACCACAGCCCCATGATGTCAAAGTCACCAGGCCAGAGATCGGAGCACTCCTTTCTGGCGAGCCCCGGCAAGGGTTCGTCCCCGCTCCGCGATGGAAAAGTCCACGCTGAAGCTCCGGGCCTGACTCCGGGAAAGGCCGCTCCAATCCAAGCCGTTAGGCAGCAAGAGGGGAGGCGGAGAAGCGACATGGAAAAAGTCGCCTCTCCATCGAGGAGGTGACTGAAAAAACGGTTTCCCCCTTTTACCCCCCGACCACCCCCCACCTAAGACACACCTACAGACACCAAAACAAACATTTGGACACACTAAAAAAAACAAAAAAAGTCGAAATAACAAACACGCTGCTGGCAGGGCAGCCGACTCGCAGCGCCGCCAACTGCCCCCAACTGCAGATGCAGGTTTGAACAAAAGATAGACACAAAAGCAAGAGTAACTCCATCTTGGGCTTAATAAATGTTTTTTTAATCACTTAATCTGTCCAATAGAAATATAGGCAGACAAAAAATAATACGGGAAGTGTGAAGTACTGGAGAGTGCACTAAACTGCAGTTTTCTGTAAACACTGCACTGAGTAGAGAGGTTTCTGAAAATACAGCAAGACCGGCAACATTTTGGATTGAGGAAAACTGTCAACATTTTATTTAAAATTATTGAATTCAATGTTAGATCCTAAGAGCTGGGAGAAGTCTAAATGGAAGCTGAGGTGCTTTCATCAGAACTTACTTGAATCATACAAGAAACATAGAAACATAGAAAATAGGTGCAGGAAGAGGCCATTTGACCCTTCGAGCCAGCACTGCCATTCATTGTGATCATGGCTGATCATCCACAATCAGTAACCCGTGCCTGCCTTCTCCCCATACCCTTTGATTCCGCTAGCCCCTAGAGCTCTATCTAACTCTCTTTTAAAATCATCCAGTGACTTGGCCTCTACTGCCTTCTGTGGCAGAGAATTCCAAAAATTCATAACTCTCTGGGTGAAAAAGTTTTTTCTCATCTCAGTTTTACTGTAAATGACCCCTTTATTCTTAGACTGTGGCCCCTACTTCTGGACTCCCCAAAGATTGGGAACATTTTTCCTGCATCTAGCTTGTCCAGTCCTTTTATAATTTAAATCATACTCCTCCATCTAAATTCCAGTGAATCCAAGCCCAGTCTTTCCAATCTTTCCTCACATGACAGTCCCGCCATCCCAGGGATTAACCTTGTGAACCTACGCTGCACGGCCTCAATAGCAAGGATGTCCTTCCTCAAATTAGGAGACCAAAACTGCACACAATACTCCAGATGTCGTCTCACCAGGGCCCTGTACAACTGCAGAAGGACCTCTTTGCTCCTATACTCAAATCCTCTCGTTATGGAGACCAAGATGCCATCAGTTCTCTTCACTGCCTGCTGTAACCTGCATGTTTACTTTCAGTGACTGGTGTACAAGGACACCCAGGTCTCGTTGCACTTCCCTTTTTCCGAATCTGACACCATTGAGATAATAATCAGCCTCCTTATTCTTGCCGCCAAAGTGGATAACCTCACATTTATCTACATTATACTGCATCTGCCATGCATCTGCCCACTCACTCAACCTATCCAAGTCATCCTAGCATCCTCTTCGCCATTCACTGCCACCCAGCTTTATGTCATCTGCAAATTTGCTAGTTACTTTTAATTCCATCATCTAAATCATTAATATATATTGTAAATACTGTAGTTGTGGCCCCAGCACCGAGCCTTGCGCATTCCATTCTGATGGAGACCCGTTTAGTCCTACGCTTTGTTTCCTGTCTGCCAACCAATTCTCCATACATGTCAATACCCTACCTCCAATACCATGTGCTCTAGTTTTGCCCACTAATCTCCTGTATGAGACCTTATCAAAGACTTTCTGAAAGTCCAGATACACTACATCCACGGCTCTCCTTCATCCATTTTATTTGTCACATCCTCAAAACATTCCAGAAGATTAGTCAAGCAGGATTTCCCCTTCATAAATCCATGCTGACTTGGACAAATCCATTTACTACTATCCAAATGCGCCATTATTACTTCTTGAGCAATTGACTCCAGCATCTTTCCCACCACTGATGTCAGGCTAACTGGTCTATAATTCCCCATTTTCTTTCTCGCTCCTTTCTTGAAAAGTGGGATAACATTAGCTACCCTCCAATCCACTGATCCTGAATCTATAGAACATTGGAAAATGATCACCAACACGTCCACGATTTCTGGAGCCACCTACTTGAGTACCCTGGGATGCAGATCATCAGGCCCTGGGGATTTATCAGCCTTCAGTCCCATCAGTCTACCCAATACTATTTCTCGCCTAATGCAAATTTCTTTCAGTTCCTCTGTCTCCCTAGATCCTCTGTCCTCTAGTACATCTGGGAGATTGTTTGTGTCTTCCTTAGTGAAGACAGAACCAAAGTACCTGTTCAACTCTTCTGCCATTTCCTTGTTGCCCATAATAATTTCACCTGTTTCTGCCTTCAAGGGACCCACATTCTGCCTTCAAGGGACCCACATTTGTTTTTACTATTTTTTTCTCATTAGACAGCACTAAATCCAGAAGAGACCAAGTACTGTGGGATCAGAGAGGGAGTAGTGTGAATAATTAAATGGACAAGTGATTGAAAGCTCAGTATAGAAATATAGAAAATAGGTGCAGGAGGAGGTCAATTGGCCCTTTGAGCCTGCACCGCCATTCATTGTGATCATTGCTGATCATCCACAATCAGTAACCCATGCTTGCCTTATTTCCATTCCCATATCCCTTTATTCTGCAAGCCCCAAGAGCTCTATCTATCTAACTCTAATTTAAATTCATCCAGTGAATTGCTTTCTGTGGCAGAGAATTCCACAAATTCACAAATCTCTGGGTGAAAAAGTATTTTCTCATCTCAGTTTTACTGTAAATGGCCCCCCCCTGGTTCTGGACTCCCCCAACATTGGGACCATTTTTCCTGCATCTAGCTTGTCCAGTTCTTTTATAATTTTATACGTTTCTATAAGATATCCTCTCATCCTTCTAAATTCCAGTGAATACAAGCCCAGTCTTTCCAATCTTTCGTCATATAACAGTCCTGCCATCCCGGGGATTAACCTTGTAAACCTACGCTGCACTGCCTCAATAGCAAGAATGTCCTTCCTCAAATTAGGAGACCAAAACTGCACACAATACTCCAGATGCGGTCTCACCAGGTCCCTGCACAACTGCTGAAGGACCTCTTTACTCCTATACTCAAATCCTCTCATTTTGAAGGCCAACATGCCATTAGCTTTCTTCACTGCCTGCTCTACCATTCTTATAGATTGAAAGGAAGGGTTTTGCAAAGCTATCACCCAATTTGTGTTTGCTTTTCCCAGTGAGGAAAAGACCACGTTGTGAAAGCCAATAAGCAATAGATTAGACCAGAGGAACTGCAAGTGATTCATTGCTTCACCTGGAAGAATTGTTTGTGTCTCTGGCAATCCATCACAGGTAGTGACCTCCCCACCATCGACAGGATCTAAATAAGGCGTTGCCTCACAAAGCCAGCCAGCACTCATAGGCTGAATGTCTCCAGGTTGCAGTGCACTAACAATGAGTATATTTTGTGATCATTTAGAGTCATAGAATCATACAGCATGGAAACAGGTCCTTCGGCTCAACTTGCCCATGCTGACCAATATGTCCTATCTACACTGGTCCCACCTGCCCGTGTTTGGCCCATATCCCTATAAACCTATCCTATTCATGTACCTGTCCAAATGTCTCTTAAACGTAATGATAGTACCTGCCTCAAATATCTCCTCAGGCAGCTCGTTCCATATACCCATCATCCTTTGTGTAAAAACATCACCCTTCAGGTACCTATCAAGTCTTTCCCCCCTTACCTTAAACCTATGTCCTCTGGTTCTCAAAAAAACTTACTCTGGACAAAAGACTCTGGGCATTTACCCTATCTATTCATGTCCTGATCTTGTACACCTCTATAAGATCACTCCTCATCCTTCTGTGCTCCAAGGAATGAAGTCCTAGCCTGCCCAACCTCTCCCTGTAGCCCAAGCCCTTGAGTCCTGGCAACATCCTGGTAAATCTACTCTGCACCCTTCCAGCTTGACAACGTCTTTCCATTAACATGATGACCCAAAATGAACACAATACTCTAAATGTTACTTCACCAATGTCTTATACAACCCTACATACTTACCCAATGTCATTCTTTAACATCGCTCTTCGCCATAATAACCTTTTGCACTGGTTCATAACCGTGTCTTTCAAATGATGGAGCAGATTTAAGGACCAAATAACTAACTAACTCCTGCTTCCACTTCTTATACTCATATGTTCTTACATTTATTTCTAACTTTGGGAATATTTTTGTCAATGGCCTGTGCTTAAGTGCTTTATCAATTGTTCATGTTAAGTCCATGATATAAGCATGGGCTGATCACCGAGATCACCTAGTTTCACCAAGAAACTCTGGTACAGGCTGAAGTAGGGTCTCGACCCAAAACATCACTCATTCCTTCTCTCCATACAACTTGCCTGTCCCACTGATTTACTCCAGCACATTGTGTCTATCTACAGTTCAACTCTGTCCGTACTGAAGTTCAGAGACCTCTCGCAATACATTCATGATTACTGTGTTCTATAGGTTTAAATCTGGATTCAGGCTGTATCTGAACCATGGGCAAAATCATCCAATACTTGACATACAGCATTTTTTTGGTTAACTGTGGACTGCTCAGCCATAGTGTTTTAGCAACCTGCTCACTGCAAGATGATCAGAAGTGCAGGATTTCAAAAAGTGTAATTACAACATGGAAATATATGATCCTGACATCAGTTAAAACATGATCTGGTGATCATTTGTTTGACCCTGAAATTTAATCAAAAAGATAAATATCACAGATGATTATGGAGGTTAACAATGAAGCACTTGGTGTTTGGAATTCTCTGCAGTCCTAAATGTTTGCCACACCATTTGTTCAGTTTAATTGTGCATATAAATTAATTTGAATCGAAGAAGGTGCATATGCTGGAAATCTAAAATAAAAACATAAAATTCAGAAGCTCAGACATCATATGTGGAAAGAAAAACAGAATAGTAAGATTAAACGAGAACTTACCAGTTTGAAGTTTGATCTTTATTTTATGAGGAGTTACGTTGGTGATTACGTGAAGAACCCCGTCAGGGCGCATGCGCGTCAATCTTCAAAGCAGCGGTATGAAATCACAGACAAAACCATAATTTAAGTAACATATTAAGATGATCAACATGAGAACTACCATTATGACCTTTTTTCTATGAAAGAGGGTTGGGCGTGGCGGGCACGTAATCACCAACGTAACTCCTCATAAAATAAAGATCAAACTTCAAACTGGTAAGTTCTCGTTTAATCTTACTATTTTACTTCGGAGTCACGTGAGTGACTACGTGAAGATTTTAAAGCTCTGTGATTTTTATGCCGCAGATCAAAATCCCGGCTTCTCACTGCATCGATTGACTCTGAGTATCATCAATAATGCTGTAAACATGACATTGCATATCATGCAAAAACAAAACAGTTTTATTTTTGGTCATAAAACAACCAATAAACCCTCTTAATGTAGGGCAACAAACGAAACAGAATGAAACAGTATTGAAAACAGACTTTAAACAATAGCAACAGCACTCAATATTGAGTTGGCAAACAGCCCTCCATCAGCAATCGGCCGATGGTAGTATTGCTGAAACACAAGTTCATTTTTCCAACCTGCGCCTTTAATATATGGTCGATGGGAACGTCCATCGCCCTGGCCGCGGATGTTGCTACTGCGCTAGTGGAATGAGATGTAAACACATAAATGTTAATTCCTGCCTGAACCAACTCTTGCTTTAACCACCTTGAGATAGTCTGAACTGCCACTCTTTTATGTTGGCTTCTTGTAACTGACAAATAATCCTGTTTCTTCTTGTCTTAAAGCCCTTGTGGCTTCAATGTAATGTAACAAATGTGTCCTTACACATAAACATGGAGATGTAGGATATGCTGAGAACACAATCTTAAAACCTGTCACACCTGGCCTGCTTTGTTTGAGCAGGTCAGAAATATAAAACAGAACATTCTCTGTATTCACTTCCATTCTCTCGAACTGAAGTTTTTGGAAAGTCTGCACTCTCTGTACTGACACCAATGCCATTAGCATAGCCAATTTCATGGTTAATTTTAACAAAGTTATAGACGTGACAGGGACCCAATGATGAAGTATGTTACAAACAACACTTACCTCGCAGATTACCATATACCTAGGCTTAGGCGGTTTGGAATTAAAGATTCCTTTCATCAACCTAGATATGAGAGGGTGAGAACCTATACTTTGTGTCCGTGTACCTATTACAAGATATGCCGACCAAGCACTTGTAGCTGTATTGATAGCAGTATAGCTAAGACCTTCATCATAATAAAGTGTAGATAAACTCTAACACATTTTCAATAACTACAGTATCATATTGAATATTCTTTTGAACACAATATTGTTCCCATTTTTTTACATTTTTTTTCATGTCATATACTGTTTTTGAGTACTGTTTCTCCAGGCTGCAGTGAGTATATCCACCGTTGGCCTAGAAAGTCCTCGACCAATGTAAGGCATTCTTAAAACCTGCAAATTAACAGATCCATACCATCACATAACGGATGAACTTAATGCATTACTGGATGCTCAAGCAAATTCCTACTGTTTGGAATCAGCAAAAAGAGGTTGGATCGCTATCTGTAACATCAAAGGAAACCATGGTTGAATCAGGCAATTTGGTATCACCAAAACCCCTGAAGCGGCATCCTGCTTGATTTTCTCAAACACCGACCTACGAGGCAGAATGGTGGGAAAATGTACACAAACATATCATCCCAATTTAGTGAAAAAGCATCAATTGTCACTGCCCCTGGATCTGGTGCCTATGAAACATATTTTGGCCTTCCATATAGAAGTACTATGTTCTTGAACACATCCTGGTTCCACATCCACTCTGTGTTATGATGGAATTTTTGTGAGCTGCCATCTGGTACTACATTAAGTTTCCCTGGGAGATAGATAGCTCCAATCCAAATCTCTCTATCCCTCCCTACTCCAGGTCCAATTGTATTTGCCAACCTGTCACATGATAACAATTTGATTCGACCCATGTGATTCATATCAGCAACTGCTGTAGTTTTGTCTATTTTGCACTGCACATGCAAACCAGTTTAGTTAGTGCCATAAGCCTTGAGTCCATAAAATACTCTTGGTTAATTCCTCATGTTTGCAGAAGCAATGTTCATCTGTCTCCACCGCTGGATCTTGTATCAGTAGCACCCTACCCAAGTGCTCTGACATCTGTCTGCAAATCATGGAAGCTTGGTCCAATAACACTTTGGAACTACTAGTGGACACATGCTGAATCCCCCATTGTACATCAGCAACAGCCTCTATTGATAGAAGCATAGGTCTATTATAATGACCCCAATGTATCCTCAATGCTTGTTCCTTTGACCTTTGTAATTGTAGATAATAAAGTGGCCATATTGAACTGCTGGAAATGCTGCCAGCCATTACCACAGCAGACTTGTCACCTGGCTAATTGAAGGCTGTGTGTTAGCAATTAACTTGATATAGCTCTTAATTAGCTCTACCCTTTTTTGCCTGGGCAAGTTCACAATGATGTTGATTAAGTCCATTGTGAACCCAACTAGTCAATTTGTGTCACAGATATAAATTTAGATTTCTCTGGATAACTTATAAAGCCGAATTAAAAAACGTTTTTTACCAACTGCCACTGATGCTTCAGCTGTTTCCTTTGATTGTCCTACAATCAAGATATTATCTAGTTAAGCCATGAACACATGACCTTGACTTCTCATCATGCCTAGAATAGGTTTTAACAACTTTGTAATCCCTCTAGGAGCTGAAGAGAAACCATTAGGCAGTGGATTGTATTGGCATAATTGCCCCATCCAGCTGAATTTTAAATCTTCTATCCTGCAAATGAACAGACTCTGAATCCGCATCTTTAAGATGTCCTTCACAAACGTTTCCATCTTAAAATGTCTATACCGTACAAAAGGGTTAAGACTATTCAGGTCCGTATAATTCTGCATCCCCCCCCTCCTTTTTTGGTCTGGGAAAGATATTGGACACAAACTGATGGCTTTGGTAAACTGCCTTAGCAATTACACCTTTATTACATAAGCTTGCAAGTTCCAGCTGAACTTCCAATTGTTCAGTGATACTGAAGTCAAACTCCTTTTTTTTTTTTTTTTTTTTTTTTGGAACATGTTGCATGGGTAAATCAGAATTTGCATTAAGCTTTATTTGATGCCTTTGAATAACCTTCAGTATAAACATATCTGAGGTAAACATTTAATTGTATCACATTAGATCTGTCTACATGAGAACCAGACCCTCTTACCTCCTTACCACCTGGCATTCTTCCCCGGCCTTGAGCTGGATATCTCACCTCCGTGGTGGTGCTACAGCCGAACGCCAACTGCGCTGCATCATAGCTGGACTCGTCCCTTGCCCGGACCAGTCTACTCCCTTATAGGGATACTTCCGCTTTGGTGAATATGTGGCTGCCGTCTTAGCCTCCTCCTCCAGCTCCTTCACCTGCTGTGCGAAATCCTCGCCAAACAGCTGTGCCAGTTGCACTGTGCCAGGCTGGCAGAGTACTTCGTTACTGTCTCATCCATTGTCAGCTCCTGTAGCTGATGTGAGACTTGGTAATTTATGCTGGTGGCAAGTTCCTCACCCAGAGGCTCACCAGCGTCCGACGACATGGCAAACCGTGCTGCACACGGTGTCAGCTCTGGCAGCTGCCTGCCCTCCCTTTGGAAGTCGTCGGACTCAGGGTCAGAGCGTATCTGCCCTTCTGCACTCACCTCTTGCAAAGAGGGTGCTTTCAAGCAGGCCTCTACTAGGCACTGCCGGCGGAGCCTTCCCGACGGCCTCCCGCCTGCACAACTCCTCCTGGAGTATGGCTTTATGAAGCAGACCTCTCCTAGGCACTGCCAGCGGAGCCTTCTCTATGGCTTCCCACCTGCACTACTCCTCCTGGAGTGTGGCTTTATGAAGCAGACCTCTCCTAGGCACTGCCAGCGGAGCCTTCTCTATGGCTTCCCTCCAGCACTACTCCCCCTAGAGCGTCTCTGTGGAGCAGCGCCTGTATGAGCTGCTCCTTTTGGATAACCGCTGGGGAACGGTATCCTGTCCCCGACGGGACTCTCGTGGCCCGACTCTGCGGAGTCTATAGCCCTTACTGACTTCGGTTATGCCGACCGCCCGACTGCCGTTGGCTGTGTACCCGGGTGGGCACTTTGCCAAGTCTGTCGCCGCACCGCTACCGGCTTGCGACTCCCCCGAGGTGACAGGCTGCCTTTCAGAGACTGCGTCCCACAGCTCTCTCTCTCCTTGTCGGCAGCAGCCTGCACCTTTTCCTTGTTCCTGTATGTGGGGGAAAAAACACACAGAAACACTTTCTTTACTTTTCTCTAACTCCTCCAAAGTCTCCCCGACTTTGGTGGAGCTGTATTTACTCACCTGCAGCAGGAGGTCCGTGCTCCTGCTGCCGTTGTCGCCAATGCGTCAGACGTAATGACGCGCATGCGCCCTGACGGGGTTCTTCACGTAGTCACTCACGTGACTCCGAAGTAAAATTAACATTTCAGGCCCCAAATCCCTCACCAGAGCTGGGGAGGAGAGAAAAAGATGATAATTTTTATTTGCAGGGCAGGTGGTCAGTGGAATAGAGCAAACAAAGGTGATATCTATGATAGGTAGGGTTGCCAACTTTCTCACACCCAAATAAGGGACAAAAGGTCAAAATACGGGACAAATTCCCGACAGCAATTCGTTGACTTACTCAGCCGTGGCTGGGTGAATGATGAGTTCGCCCAGGTGCTGGACTGCACACAAAGCCCACCCAGCGGGCCAGCTGAGGAGTTTTGGCCTGGGCCGCCTGACGTCGCGCGCATATTCCGGCACCCCATCCAACTCATGAACCGATGATCGGCCATGAGAAGGAGGGGTGGTGGTGTCGGCGGTAAGCAAAGGTCCGAAGGTCGGACAGCTGGCCGGGCTGCCGATCGACTGGGCCATGGGCGAGGCGCTGCTGCTGCAATCCATGGGCTGCACTAAGTCGGGATGGGCGAGGCGAGGCCGGACGCGGTGCTCTGACCCGACAGTCACCTCGACCTGAGTAGGAGCTGTCAAATACGGGACAAGGGCGGTCCCGTGTGGGACAAACCAATTTAGCCCAATATACGGGATGTCCCGGCTAGTAAGGGACAGTTGGCAACTCTAATGATAGGGTGGGACTGAATCAAATGGGATAATGGAGCATTTGGAGAGTGATTATGGTTCTCTGCCTGTGGTATGTGTTGCTCATAGCAGGTTTGCGCAACCTGCCCAGCTGAAATGGCCAATTTAACACAACCAGAAAGTGAGAGTTGCGTAAAGTTGGAATGTTTATCGTGATTCATCCTAGTAAATGAATTAGGTTTTGTCTTTGACATTAAACTCTTAATATAAAAAATAAAGATTTTTTTAATCAATCAGAATTAATTCAACACATAACCAAGAAGACAGACACAATTGCAACCCTTCCAGCTGAGTTACACCATTGTTTTAGTCTGGCCTTTTATTATTATTGTGGACGCACAGGGTTGCTGTTCTCCATTAGAGTACATTCCTCATGACTGCACAGCATAATTGGCTGTTTATGTCAAAAACCATATGTAGGATAGCAGAACTCTATAATAACCGGCTATGTGTGTTTCAGAAAAGAATGTGCTAAGTGCCAGCTATCTAAATGACATATTCAACTGCATTGCATGAGGTAAAAGTTTGTAATGGTAAAGACTGATATTTATTTAAAAAATGGGCTTGTACAATATAATTCAATGGCAAATACTTCTGTATCCAAAATTGAAAGTTGGGGGATTAGAAGTTTAATTTGTGTTTTGTTAAACTGCATCTAAACCAAAAGCTGAAACAGCGAGCACAGGACGGTTTAAAACAATCTGAAATTGCTCAATTAAGAACTTGCAAAGTCTGAAATGAAAATTGTTTTAAAAAGTAATAATTTCCCCTCTGTATTGTATTCTGATTTAAAGATACTGTAGGTTGATGATCAAGCTGTCTTTTGGGTGAGACTTTAAAATGGGGTCTCATTTGCCCTTCCATAAAGGCACCCATAGCATTATTTTTGGGAGAGGCAGGAGAGCTCTCCAAAGGGCGGTATGGTAGCTCAGCAGTGGAGTTGCTGCCTTGCAGCACCAGAGACTCAGGTTTGATCCTAACTACGGGTGCTGTCTGTAGGGAGTTTGTACCTTCTCCCCGTGACCTGCTTGGGTTTTCCCTGGGTTCTCTGGTTTCCTCCCACACTCCAAAGACGTACAGATTTGTAGGTTAATTGTAAATTGTCCCTAGTGTGTAGGATAGTGTTTGTGCACTGGTCCGCACGGACTCGGTGGGTCGAATGGCCTGTTTCTACGCTGTAGCTCTAAACTAAACTAAACTAAGCTCCTCTTTGTATCCTGGTTCGTATTTATTTTTCAAGCAATTTAAAATGTAGGCAAAGTGGTTACTGTTGTTTGAGGACACTGACTGTCTGCACACTAATCGTCACGTTTCCTGCATTGCAACAGCAAAAAGTGTGTTGGTTGAAAAGTACTTTAGGAGGTCCTGAGGTCACAAAATCTGAGATCGTTCAGTCTTTCTTTCAAACCACCTCCTCCTGCTTTTTGAATGGATGGTTGGATGGGCCCTCCATCTCTGTGGAGTAGAATATCTTCCCTGAATACCAAGTTGGGATCAAACATTCACCACCTAGGAATCTGTTCCATTGGGTATTAATATAGCAACGCTGTAAGATTAACAATAGAAGTCGAAGTCTGCAATTTAAAAAAAAAAAAATCCACTTTTAATCCCCAATTGAAAATAAATCTTTAAAAACTATTTCTTCAGCGAGCCGAAATCAAACAGCCATGATTGTATTCTCAATGAGTATTTGCTGAGATATGACTATAATGGATTTGAGATAGAATGGTTTTCAGTCTCGATAATATATTAATGATGGTACCTTCTGGCCATACATGAAGTAAACACCTATTTAGTTAAATAGAATTTTAAAGTTGGTTTCCAGAATTTACCCCGAGCTTCGTGAGATTGCTCGAGCAGCATTAGATCACAATATTATTTGAAGCATGCCGATTTATGGTGTTTGCATTAAGCAATCAAATGAAACACTTACTTTTGAGATCTTAGGAAATTCAGTGCATAATCTCGGCAGCACAAGGTAAGGTCTGTCCTCGCCGCTATTAGATGTGTTTATTTATTGACAAAATCCTTAAGATTTTGATGAATGATATATATATTTTTTAAAGCTTTTATTAAAGATTCCTGCCCAATATATAACAAATGATTGCTGCACAAGATATGTAATAAACCAAGAGAACAGGCAAAAGAAAAATGACCATTGATATCTTTCTTCTGTTCATAAGAAATCTGAAGTGGGAATTTATGCTTATGATGAATCTGAACAGTACCACTTTGGAAAATTCCTTTTATAAATAAGCATGTGAAAAATCAATAATCTTCCATGTCTTGGATAACCTCTGTAGAACATGTTGTTGATCATAATATTATATACTCCTAAGCCCTTCCGATTTAATAATTTATCTCCTTATAAATTGTTTTTAAAAAAACAACCGCGGTTGAATGTGACTAAAGAAATAGCATAGTCTCTTAAATTAATGACCAATTTCCGGAAAAAAATTATTTACTGTCAAGGAAATGAAATTACAATCTCCGAGTATTTTTTACCATGCATTTTGTTTTCAGTGCTTTTTTTTCTTAACTCCTTCCAAACCACTGGGGAATTTATTTGCCAAATGAGAATTTAATCATGAACTAATAAAATATTAAAGCAAAAGTTATATACAGCAGAAGGCTACATTTGTTATAGAAAATGAAATATTAAATATAAACATTGAGTAGGCCAGGCTGCATCTAAAACAGAATCAACACTTTTGGGTCAACAAACTAATATAAAATGGATGCCAGAAAATATGTGCACCCAGTTTCTCTAAATATTTGAAAGAGTTTTTTGTCGAGAGAGTCCTGTTATATTTCAGCGTATTGGGAGGGGTTGAGATGAGAGGGGAAGTCACAGATAGTTGTATCTCTCTGGCTGGAGTTGACAACTCCAATGGGAAACTTGGAATTGACGCACCCATTTCCCCGACTATCCCGCCCCTTTTTACCACCCACGCCCTCATAAAACCCTGTCTCTTTTCACACCTGTATCCCTCTCTCTGGCTTTATATCTCACTCCTCTCCTCAGCTGACATCCTTTTGCCTTCTTTTCATCAATAGCCCTTGTCACTTACTCCACCTCTCTGCCCGACCACCCTTATCCACCTATCACTTGTCAGGATTTGTCTCGCGTTCACCTCACTTTTCCAGCTCTTTTTGCGCCTACCACGATCAGTCTGAAGACGAGTCCAAACCCGGAATGTCGCCTATCCATTCCCTCCACCATCTGCAGTTCCTTCCTACTGCACTGCAAAATCTCCTCAAGGTATGCCTACTTTGAAAAGGTTCTCCTCATCCCTCCGACAGGAGTCATGCAACATGCTCTTTCACTGCTCTGATTTGTACTGTACCTTTTCATATCTCTAAAATAGACACAAAAGACTGGAGTAACTCAGCGGGATTACAACATCTCTGGAGAGAAGGAATGGATGACGTTTCAGGTCGAGACCCTTCTTCAGAACGGAAACGTCACCCATTCCGTCTCTCCAGAGATGCTGCCTGTCCCGCTGAGTTACTTTAGCCTTTTGTGTCTATCTTCAGTTTAAACCAGCATCTGCAGTTCCTTCTTGACCCGAAACGTCACCTATTCCTTTTCTCCAGAGATGCTGCCTGACCCGCTGAGTTACTCCAGCATTTTGTGTCTATCCTCAGTGTAAACCAGCATCTGCAGTTCCTTCCCACACATGGTGAATTTGGTTAATGGGTTGCATACAGCAAAATCCAGCCCAAATATATTCCATATCATGATACATCAAGTCACATTCAAGTCACATTTATTTATATAGCACATTTAAAAAACAACTCCCGTTGGCCAAAGTGCTTTACATTTGTTATAAGAATAGCATAAACAAAACAAACTACATACATATATACATGTAGCCCTCACTCAGAGGACGTCAGAAAAGGCTTGGGAGTATAGATATGTTTTTAGTCTTGACTTAAAAGAGTCGATGGAGGGGGCAGTTCTGATGGGGGAAGGGGGATGCTGTTCCACAGTCTAGGAGCTGCAACCGCAAAGGCGCGGTCGCCCCTGAGCTTATGCCTAGACCGTGGGATATTCAGCAACCCCAAGTCGGCCGATCTGAGGGACCTGGAGGTGGAGTGGTGGGTGAGAAGACTTTTTATGTAGGTGGGGGCAAGCCCATTGAGGGCTTTGTAGACATAGAGGAGGATCTTGAAGTTTATACGGAACCGCACAGGGAGCCAGTGGAGAGAGGCCAGGATCGGGGTGATGTGGTCCCTTTTTTGGGTGCCCGTCAGGAGTCTCTCTGCGGCATTTTGGACCAGTTGCTGGTGGGACAGGGAAGATTGGCTGATGCCAGTGTAAAGGGAGTTGCAGTAATCTAGGCGGGAGGAGATGAATGTGTGGATGATCTTTTCGAGATCATCAAACTGGAGGAATTGTTTTATTTTAGCTATCGTCCGAAGCTGAAAGAAGCTAGCTTTTACCACGGCATTGACTTGTTTGTCAAATTTCAGTGCTGAGTCAAATATCGCGCCAAGGTTTTTGACGTGAGGTTTGAGTAGTGGGGTAAGGCTTCCAAGGCTGCCTGCTATCATTTTGATTGAGTCCGAGGGGCCGAGAAGGATGACCTCAGACTTACTCTCGTTTAGTTGAAGGAAGTTCTGGGCCATCCAACACTTTATATCCTCGAGGCAGCGGGTAAGGTTAAGCAGATTTGATTGGTTATTGGGCTTCAGGGGGAGATAGAGTTGTGTATCGTCTGCGTAGCAATGGAAGGAAATGCCGTGCCTTTCAATGACTTGGCCTAAGGGGAGCATATACAGGGAGAAGAGAATACATCAGGTATTGGTTTGTTCATAGCTTTGGAATTTGTAGTTTCAAACATCATAGAACATGGAAAAGTAAAGCACAGGAACAGGCCCTTCAGCCTACAATTCCTGTGCCGAACATGATGCCATGTTAAACTAATCTCATCTGCCAGCATATGATCCATATCAAGAATCAAGTGTTTTATTGTCATAGGTCCCACAACAGAACAATGACATTCTTACTTACAGCACACTGTAACCATAGCACTCTGTAAAACCTGTAATATACAAAGAAACAAGTTCAGTATATATTACATGCATATCCATGTGCTTATTAAAAACCCTCTTAAACATCTCTATTGTATATGTCTTGCCAATATCAAATCACAGACCGATCTTCCTTTTGAAAGGTTTTGGCTCTCAACGCATTCTATTGTAGACATTGAGCATCTTTATAAATTCCAAACGTTATTCAACTAAAGGTTGAGCCTGAGCTGTTGAGTGATGAGTTGAGGTGGATTTATTCAGCAGTTGTTCTGACAGCAAGTGAGCTTGTTGAAAGAAACCCATACCACAATCATTCTTTTGTCTCATTTGGAGTGCGGAATTAATGGAATTTTGACAAACACTTCACCTTTATCTAATGCGCAGTGATGCAAATCTATGGCAGTCTACGTAAGAAGCAGTCCATTGGAGAGAGTAGTCTCAGTATGCTTACCTCTGTAAATGTTATTGCAGGTATCTCAACATATTGGGATGCCAATCATCTGCAGTTTCTTTGAAAACTGCCCTTTCTTGAGAGTCATTCTTTACAGTACTGCTACATTGAGAAAGTATTGATTGATCAGTACCTTGTAAAACAAGCAACCTTTAAGCTATATAAAACTATATTTTTGTTACAAAGGTTACTGGAAGTTTTATGAACCTCATCTTATTGCTTGTGACTTGAATCATTAGGCCTTCAGAGCATGGCTCTTTTTGTTGGACTGATGCAGACACAGAGCCCATATGTTCATTGACCTTAAAATGAGAGTGATAATTATCATTGTTGCTCTTAGTCTCTGATTTGTTTGTGATGCATCTCCATTTCGGAGAGGCCATCTATTCCTCTAATCCAGACAGGTAGCCTTGAATAGCCTTTAGTGCTGCCAATCATACACCCACTGGCAGTGGGCTCACTATATCAAATTCACATTCATTTATCGTTCCTGCTATTCACAGATTCCCAACTGTTTACTGCATCCCTTCGTCTAAAACCAGCTACCAACTGAACTGTGTGTATATAACAGCATGATGGCCAATCATTAGTGTCCATCAGACCCTGGCAAGCAAAGGGAAGACCAGCATTTATTATAACAACATTCAAAGATTTGGAACTAATGAATGAGTATGGACTGAGTCGGTATAAATGAGGAGATCTTTAACAATGTTATAAAGATGATAAAAAGAAGGGATGATATGAACGGAGTCATGTTATTTAATTAAGATGTCTCTGTGATCACAAGTATAGCCCTGGCCAGTTTGAAGAGACAGTCGGCTGCTTTTCCCTCAGGTTTGTGTGGAATAGCTTTCATTATAGCAGATAATCTCATCCCGTTTAACTAAAACAGGGATGAATGAATTTCTGGGTGTAAAAGAGACTGAAGATTGTGGGAATAAATGTCCGAAAGATGTTCAAATATTGATGGAACATTATGTTCCGATACAGTTTGAACTGCCGTTTGAATACAACTCGTTGAATTGTGGAATGATATCCCGTAGTTTTCTTTAGATTATGACTTTGGAGGTCAAATGGAATTGTTATCACTCACTTGATCAGCATATTACTGAGTATTCCTTTCTATTAATTGCTGTATTTTCCCCCACCCCCCACATATACACAGCTAAAGAATAATAAAAACTAGGGTCAAGACATACATATAGCAAGACAAAAATAAAAAATAAATACAGACATTTATATATACATAAAAATGAGAGACAGAGCAGGAAAAACAAACAAGCGAGCAGAGATAGATGTTATCCAGGGTGCAGATAGAAACAAAATGCTGCAGTAACTCAACGGGTCAGGCAGCATCTATGGAGAAAAGGGACGGGTGATGCTTCAGGTCGGAACACTTTGTTATCCAGGGTGACCCTTGTGTGCCATATTGAGGGAACAAGAGAGAAGCGGAAGAGTTGGAGTGACTCCTCAAAGGAGTTGTAAATTGATACCCTTTCTCATTCAAGTAGACAATAAAAATGGTCATAATTTTTTTTGAAGGAGTCCTAGCCAACATTCATCCATTAATAAATATCACAAAAATGATAGAATAGAATAGAATGCCTTTTATTGTAATTCAAACAGCTTGGTTTGAACAAAATTCCATTTTCTACAGTCTTACGTTACAAAAAAAACCAAGACCCGCACTTAACACAGTTTACACAAACATCCATCACAGTGAATCCCCAACACCTCCTCACTCTGATGGAAGGCAAAAGTCTTATCTCTTCCCTTTGTTCTTCTCCCGCGGTCCAGCAGTCCAACTGCAACTTCGAGGCGAACTGGGGCTCCCGATGTTAAATCCCCTGGCGGGCGATGGTAAGTCCCGCGGCCATTTAAGCCACGCCGAGCGATGTTAGGCCCCGCTCCGAGTCCTTTAAACCCCGCGATTCCAGCGGGAAAGTTGCCGTTGCGGGAGCTCCGAAAAGCGGTCCCCCACCAGGGACCTGCGAGCTCCCGATGTTCCTGTCCCGATGTTCCTGCGGCCGGAGCCTCCGAATCTCTGAAGTCGGGTCGCAGCCGTGCACCACCACAGCTCTTCCCGCTCTGAAGTCGGCCAGCTCCGCGATGGTGCGTCCGCAGGCTCTGCGACTGGAGCCCTCAGGTTGGTCCCGGCCGGATGCCGCCGCCGGCTCCACGACGATAGACACAACGACACCGGAGACCCGACAGGGAAAAAGAGGGTCCCCGAACGGGGAAGAGATTAACGGTTTCCTCCACCACGCCCCACCCCACACCCCCCACATATACACAGCTAAAGAATAATAAAAACTAGGGTCAAGACATACATATAACAAGACAAAAATAAAAAATAAATGCAGACGGACTGTAGTCGAGCCGTTGCCGATAGGCGCCGCCACACCACAAAGACCACAAATGATGCACTATTTAGTTCATTTCCTTTCTCTCGCCTTGTGCAACTTAATTTCCACATTTGCCTGCACCCCCAACAACAAAACAAAGTCCAACATCTCAGATAAGAAATGAATTGATGGTAAAATGGAGCATGTTGAGAATTTTATTTCTTTATGGAGATTTAACACAGGTTTTGCAAGGTTGTAGCCAGGTCTAGAGGGTCTGAGCTGTAGGGAGAGGCTGAGTAGGCTGGGACTCTATTCCTTGGAGTGCAGGAGGATGAGGGGTGATCTTATTGAGGTGTATAAAATCATGAGAGGAATAGATCGGGTAGATGCACAGAGTCTCTTGCCCAGAGTATGTTGACCAGAGGACATGGTTTTAATGTGAAGGGGAAAAGATTTAATAGGAATCTGAGGGGTAACCTTTTCACCCAAAGGGTGGCGGGTGTATGGAACAAGCTGCCAGAGGAGATAATTGAGGCAGGGACTATCCCAATGTTCAGTCTGAAGAAGGGTCTCATAGATACATAGATACATAGAAAATAGGTGCAGGAGTAGGCCATTCGGCCCTTCGAGCCTGCACCGCCATTCAATATGATCATGGCTGATCATCCAACTCAGTATCCCGTACCTGCCTTCTCTCCATACCCCCTGATCCCCTTAGCCACAAGGGCCACATCTAACTCCCTCTTAAATATAGCCAATGAACTGGCCTCAACTATCCTCTGTGGCAGAGAGTTCCAGAGATTCACCACTCTCTGTGTGAAAAAGTTTTTCCTCTTCTCGGTCTTAAAGGATTTCCCCTTATCCTTAAGCTGTGACCCCTTGTCCTGGACTTCCCCAACATCGGGAACAATCTTCCTGCATCTAGCCTGTCCAACCCCATAAGAATTTTGTACGTTTCTATAAGATCCCCTCTCAATCTCCTAAATTCTAGCGAGTATAAGCCAAGTCTATCTCGACCCAAAATGTCACCAATTCCTCTCCAGAGATGCTAACCTGTCCCACTGAGTTACTCCATCTTTTTGTGTTTAAGAAACAGTTAACCAGGTACGTGGATAGGACAGGTTTGGAGGGATATGGACCAAATGCGGGCAGGTAGGCCTAGTTGTAGCTGGGACATGTTGGCTGGGGTGGGCTAGTTGGGCCGAAGGGCCTGTTTCCACACTGTATCACTCTATGACTCTGTGACTCTATGACTCCATGAGGTATACATTCTTGATTTGATAAAAACAACAGTAAAGTTTTGTTAGACATTAAAGTTTGTGCAGTCGGTTACCAGTTTGGTGTCTACACATGACAGATCTGAACATCAAGGGTTTGGACTGTCCCTTTTACAAGTTTGATTTGGAATATGCTGGCTCTTCTCTTGCACGTCGTTGTTTGTCTAATATGCCTTCCGACTTATCCCTAATGGTCAGTGGAACGCAAATAGATTGCATAGATAAAATCAATCTTCAGAGAGAGACCCCAAATTCATCACACAAAAGCCACATACAGATAAGAAGGCCACGAGTAATGTGCTGGTTGGAAGGATTTATCACTGATACTTATGTCATCGCAGCAATATTTCTGTGGGTTGGCAAGGCGACCTGATCAAACGTGATTAAGGTTTAATTGGCCACCTTGAAGAATCTATTCAAACAGCAGTTTCATTAACCAGTCATCGCTATCTGTGAAGGAAGGCAGCACCTTCAAAGTAAACAGGGAACAAATTTATAGTCAGTAAATTTCAATCTAATATGATTGACTGTGATGAGAATGATTTTCATTGTCACATTGCAGCAAATTGAAATAGTTTAATTGGGATTTGAACTTCTTTGAAGCTAATGGAACTCAATGCGATACTATCAGCCAAGGTGAAAATAATCTTTCCAATGTATAGTGTAGATTTCATACATCGTTGCTTCCAAATACCTTGCAGTATCATTTTATTACATTTTCGCCAATTACTTTCCAGGTTAAAGAAGTAATTTCACCAGCGGAAACAATAGTTCCGCAATGTTCACGATGACTGATAGCATTGCCAGAAATAGCAGTGGAAGGGGGAAGGAAAATAATGGACACAATGCCATCAGAATACAAATTCGAACAATGATATAATGATAAGAATGAAAATGTTAATGCTGGAAATTACAGTGATAACTATAAGCATACTGGAGGTGGAATTAATAGCAAATTTATTCTTCAATCATCTCATCGTTCATGAAAAAAAAAAGTTGTCTTTTCGTGTTAAAATTCCGATTCTGGTGTATGTTGCATTTTTAAGTGGTACTAGACCAAGTGCAGACCCGCTGGGTCTGTCTCCCCAACGTGCATTTGCGGGGGGGGGGGGAGGCTGCGGCATCACACTAACCACCACCCGTTGGGTCTGTACCTCCAAAGCACGGTTGCGCGGTGTGAATCTGGCACCCACAAACACACACACTCATCACACCCCTTGATATTATATTAATATTTTAATTTGCTTCTTTTATCCCATCTCCAACCTATCCACTGACGAATAGCCCTCACCTCTCAGGTGCGTATCGGGGGGGGGGGCAGAGATAGACAATTTAATGTTAGAAAAAAAATTGTGAGGAGGGGGAGCAGGAGGGTGGAGAGGAAGGGGAAGGGGAAGGTGGGGAGAGAGGAGGGGGAGAGAGGAGAGGAGTGGAGAGAGGAAGGAGAGGATGGGGGAGAGAGGTGAAGGGGGGGTTGGAGCGGGCGTGCATGAGTCGAGCCGCGGGCTGTGAAGAGAGAAGGGCAGAGAGAGAGAGAGAGAGAGGGGAGAGACAGAGAGACTGGTACACAAAAAAAACCTGGAGAAACACAGCGGGTGCAGCAGCATCTATGGAGTGAAGGAAATAGGCAACGCTTTTGGCCGAATCCCATCCTCAGATGGGTTTCGTCCCGAAACGTTGCCTATTTCCTTCGATCCATAGATGCTGCTGCACCCTCTGAGGTTATACAGCTTTTTTTTGTGTACCTTCGATTTTCCAGCATCTGCAGTTCCGTCTTAAAGACGGTGACTGTTGGCGGGCTGTTTCCCCAATGCGCGTTTGCGGGAGGGGGGGAGGGGGGGCTGCGGCATCACACTCACACTAACCACCCCCCAAACACAGGCAGGGGGAGGGGGAGAGGAAGACGGGGTGGGGAGAGAAGAGGGGAGAGGGAGACGGGGTGGGGAGAGAAGAGGAGAGGGGGAGGGAGGGGAGACGGGGAGGAGGAAAGGGGAGAGATTGGTGAGGGAGAAGAGAGCAGGGTGGGGGAGAGGGAGGTGTAGGAGAGTGGGGAGTGGGAGGAGAGCGGGGAGGGCAGGAAGGGGGGAGAGGGGGGGAGGGGATGTTAGAGGTGGAGAGAGGGGATGAGGGGAAGGTGAGAGGAGTAGCGGGAAGAGAGGGAGAGAGGGAGGGGGGAGGGAGAGAGGTGGGGGAGGGAGAGGGGAAGAGTGGGGAGTGAGGGGCAGAGGGGTAGCAGGGAGTGGTGCAAGAGAGAGGGGAAGGTGGTGGGGGGAGATGGGGTGAAGAGGGGTGGTGGAGGGGGAAGAGAGGGGGTGGGAGGGGAGGGAGGGTGAGAGGAGAGAGGGGAAGAGTGGGGAGGGAGAGTGGAAGTAGGAGGGGTAGGGACAGTCCATCTGTTCCCCATTCCCTATCACCCCCAATCCTCTTTCTCTATTCCCACACACGTGACGACGCCCTTCGACACAGGCTGCGGGGGTGGGGGGCAGGGGCTGGGGCTTGGGCTTCTGCAAAGGCATATGTAAATGGATCCATTCCGATTGGACATGTGTGAGCATCGGGCATTGTGACATCACACAACGTAACCTTCACTAACATTCTATGGCTGAGAGCTGTTTTTTTTACATTTTGAAATGTTGGGGGAGGGGGGAGAAGTATTTTATTTTAAAAAGTGTACATAAACACAATGACATTTAATCAGGAGTGGCTATTCGTAAAGAAAAATGAAATCTCTTTAGAAATGGAAAAAAATATCGGCGTTTCTGCGTGCGGTGTGGGCGTAGGGCGATATCAAAGGGGCTGGGTGGCACAAGTCAGGCAGCCGGACGGATGGCAGCCACAGAGTTTTAATATATTATACTAGACCAAGTGCAGACCCGTTGGGTCTGGACACCGAACGTGCGTTTGCGAGGGGGAGGGGCTGTGGCGTCACACTAACCACCCCCTTTCCTCCAAAGCACGGAATCCTGCATCCACAAACACACACACTCATCACACCCCTTGATATTACATTAATTTTAAAATTTGATTATTTTATCCCATCTCCACCCTATCCACCGATGAATAGCCCTCATCTCTCAGGTTCGTCTAGAGGGGGGGGGGGGGCAGAGAGACAAAATTTAATGTTAAAAATTTGAAGAGGGATGGAGGAGGGGGGAGGGAAAGGTGGGGAGAGAAAGGTGGGGGAGAGAGGAGGGGTAGGTGGTGGAGAGAGGAAGGAGACGATGGGGGGGAAAGGTGAAGGGGGGGTTTGGAGCGGGGCGTGCATGAGTCGAGCCGCGGGCTGTGAAGAGAGAAGGGCAGAGAGAGAGAGAGAGTGGAGAGACAGAGAGACTGGTACACAAAAAAAAAGCTGGAGAAACACAGCGGGTGCAGCAGCATCTATGGAGCGAATGAAATAGGCAAAGCTTTGGGCCGAAGCCCATCCTGAGTTTTTTTTTTCTTTCCTGAAACGTTTCCTATTTCCTTCGATCATAGATGCTGCTGCACCCGCTGAAGTTATACAGCTTTTTTTTGTGTATCTGCAAGAGAGAGGGGAAGGGGGTGGGGGGGAGATGGGGGTGAAGAGGGGTGGTGGAGGGGTAAGAGAGGGTGTGGGAGGGGAGGGAGGGGGAGAGGAGAGAGGGGGGAAGAGTGGGGAGGGAGAGTGGAAGTAGGAAGGGTAGGGACAGTCGGGGTGGGGAGAGAAGAGGGGAGAGGGAGATGGGGTGGTGAGAGAAGAGGAGAGGGGGAGAGGGGGAGGAGGAAAGGGGAGAGATTGGTGAGTGAGAAGAGAGCAGGGCGGGGGAGAGGGAGGGGGTGGGGAGTGGTAGGAGAGCGGGGAGGGCAGGAAGGGGGGGAGAGGGGGGGAGGGGATATTAGAGGTGGAGAGAGGGGATGAGGGGAAGGGTGAGAGGAGTAGGGGGAAGAGAGGGAGGGGAGGGGAGGGGGAGAGGAGAGAGGTGGGGGAGGGAGAGTGGAAGTAGGAGTGGTAGGGACAGTCCATCTGTTCCCCATTCCCTATCACCCCCAATCATCTTTCTCTATTCCCACACACGTGATGACGCCCTTCGACACAGGCTGCGGGGGTGGGGGGGAGGGGCTGGGGCTGGAGCTGCTGCCAAAGCATATGTAAATGGATCCATTCCGATTTGTCATCTGTGAGCATTGGGCATTGTGACATCACAAAACGGAACCTTTACTAACATTCTATGGATGAGCTGTTTTTTTAAACATTTTGTAATGTTTGGTGGGGGGGGGGGGGGGGGGAGAATTATTTTATTTTAAAAAGTGTACATAAACACGACCAAATTTAATCAGGAGTGGCTATTCGTAAAGATAAATGTAATCTGTTTAGAAATGGAAAAAAATATCGGCGTTTCCGCGTGCTGTGTGGGCTTAGGGGGTATCAAAGGGGAATTTTGACGACGGACGGACAGACAGCCACAGAGTTATATATAATAGATAGATAGATAGATAGATAGATAGATAGATAGATAGATAGATAGATAGATAGATAGATAGATAGATAGATAGATAGATAGATAGATAGATAGATAGATAGATAGATAGATAGATAGATAGATAGATAGATAGATAGATAGATAGATAGATAGATAGATAGATAGATAGATAGATAGATAGATAGATAGATAGCTGTGATAATGAAATGATGCAACTGAACAGAAAAAATCAGCCGTTGCAGTTAGGTCTTTATTCTTTGGAGCGCAGAAGGTTAAGAGGGGACTTGATAGAAGTCTTTAAAATTATGAGCGGGTTAGACAGAGTGGACGTGGATAAGCTTTTCCCATTGAGAGTAGGGAAGATTCAAACAAGGGGACATGACTTGAGAATTAAGGGACAGAAGTTTAGGGGGAACATTAGGGGGAACTTCTTTACTCAGAGAGTGGTAGCTGTGTGGAATGAGCTTCCAGTGGAAGTGGTGGAGGCAGGTTCGATGTTATCCTTTAAAAATAGATTGGATGGGTATATGGACGGGAAAGGAATGGAGGGTTATGGTCTGAGTGCAGGTAGATGGGACTAGGGGGAAGTATTTTATTTATTTTTAATTAAAAAAAAAATGTTCGGCACAGACTTGAAGGGCCGAGATGGCCTGTTTCCGTGCTGTTATGGTTATATGGTTATATGGTTATATACAAAATCCTTAATGGTCAAGTGGTTGTGCGAGGCTTTATAAATATCATTGAGAACAAACAGTTTAAGGAAAGCAAATGTAAATAATGCATAATGCATTTCATTATGTACACCAATTAATTTATGAAATTTAACTTATTCTGTAAGATAACATCCCTTCAACAAAACCTCTCCAATTCAAAATGTAACAGTGGCCCTTTACCTGTTTGAGTTTGAGTTTGAGTTTAGTTGATTGTCACGTGTACCGAGGTTGAAAAGCTTATGTTGCTTGTCAACCAGTCAGCGGAAAGGCAATACATGATTAAAATCTAGCTATGCACAGTGTACAAATACATGATAAAGGGATTAACATGAATAACCTTAAATGCAAGATAGTCTGTTAAAGTCCGATCAAAGATAATCCAAAGGTCTCCAATGAGATAGATAGTAGTTCAGCACTGTTGAATTAGTGTGTTCAATATGCTTTTGGTATTTTTAATGTGATAAGTGCTGATATCAAATTACCACACCACAATGCATAGGCATTGGAGCAGAATTAGGCCATTCAGTCAGTCAATCAATCATAGCTGATCTATTTTCCCCTCTCAACCCCATTCTCCTGCATTCCCCCCATTATCATTGATGCCCTTCATAATCAAGAACCTATCAATCTCCACCTTAAAAATATCCAACGCCTTTGCCACCACAGCCATCTATGGCATTTTTATTTGGGTGATGATGCATTTATCACTACTGATACATTTTTCATGATTCACAATGGCGCAGCGGTAGTGTTGCTGCTTTACAGCATTAGAGACCTGGGTTCGATCCTGACTACGGGTGCTGTATGGGTGGAGTTTGTACGTTCTTGCTGTGACCACGTGGGTTTTCTCTGGGTGCTGCTGTTTCCTCCCACACTCCAAAAACATACTGGTTTGCAGGTTAATTGGCTTCTGTAAATTGTAACTTATTCCTAGTTTGTAGTACTAGTGTGTGGGGTGATCACTAGTCAATGTGGAGTCAGTGGGCCAAAGGGCCTGTGTACATGCTAAAGTAAAGTCTAACCCACCAGGTCAGGTAGGATAGGTGATGCTTTGGATCGGGGCGCTTCTTCAGGCTGACTATAGTATGGGGGAGAAAGCTGGATGAGTGGTGGGGACCAAACAGAGCCTGGCAAGTGATAGGTGGATACAGGTGACGGGGATTTTATTGGCAGACAAAGGCAGAGTTGAAAATATAAGGAATGTGTCAGATAAGGAAATAAGAAGAGGCATAATCAATGGTTCAATGGTGCTTTTGTTATCAATTATTTATTATCGTCTAATTATGGTGAAGTACTAATTCACTGAAATTATTTTTCTTACAACCGGTCCAGTAGAGTATTGCCATGCCCTCGATCCTCGATTAGCACCTGTACAGAAATACTCTACTGACCCCATATGCAAGAGGTGCCATGTTTTGCCGCCATTTTCAAAGTCTGCGCGTCAGTTCTTATGAGCGGTGCCCATTCCAGGCAAGTCCCAGGCTGTTGCGGCCCTCCTGCCATCGCCTTCCTTGGACGTGACGTCCCTTTCCTCGCCAGTCCACATTTGTGCCCCGGGGGCACCTCCCACAGCCAACCATGAGGACAGGGTAGGCCAGACCCCGGTTCCCAATCCTCTCCTACCAGCCGCACTCCTTGCCCATCATTGTAAAAAGGTTTTCGTTACATGCTGTCCAATCTCTGATCATACTATACATGAGCAGAATGATTGCAGGTCCAGCTTCCTCCTTCTTTCTTGCAAAAGGCCAGCTGACCAGCAAGAAATAGTTGAGGTGAGGGTTAAAGCCATCTGGCTGTTTACTGCTGTAGTCATAGAAACATAGTTCCTGTTTTTCCCCATATCCCTTGATTCCTTTAGCCCTAAGAGCTATCTATATCCAACTCTCTCTTGAAAACATCCAGTGAATTGGCCTCCACTGCCTTCTGTGGCAGAGAATTCCACAGATTCCCAACTCTCTGGGTGAAAACTTTTTTCCTCATCTGAGTCCAAAATGGCCTACCACTTATTCTTAAACAGGTCAGGAGTTGATGGTCGATTCCCCTCACACTTGATTCCAATGTGGCTCAGTCAACAGCGGAGCATTCACCACTGACCTCTGCCCTGATATAAGTGTTGAGCTCTGCCCAGTATATCATAGTACCTTGCTGCATACATACTGACAAAAGACACACTTCCATGATGCCTCTGCATAGAACTTAGAGGATGCACAAAGAGGGCACAAACTCATCCATTAGAGGATGAGTTCGCTGGCAGATAGTCCTTGCTGCTATTAACATCTGGCACCATAAGAAGTAATATGTAACCTGCTGTATGAACGGGGTGGGCCAAAACTAACAAGCATTATAATTGATCCAGACTATGATTGGGAAGGTTTGTAAATGTCTGGGAACTAAAATGATTTTTTAATGGGACATAAAGAAACTAGTTGAGGGGTGAACTGGTTGTATTTTTGCTTTTGGAGTATAATTCCTGACAGAATCATTTTTGAATACACCTGTTCAAACAATTGCTGTTTTCATTTGAATGGGGGACATATTCAAATGGTCTAGAAGGGTTCCGACCCGAAGAATCACTTATCCAAGTTCTCCAGAGATGCTGCCTGACCCCCGGAGTTTCTCCAGCACTTTGTGCCTTAAAAAAATAATTAAACCAGCATCTGCAGTTCCTTGTATCTCTTTCAGAGAGTAACAAAGATTGCTTTCTCAGCTTTTCAAATATAATTGTGATCATATTAATTTTGAAATGAAGGCTATTCATTGCCAATGAATGTTCTGATGTCACTGAACATGCTACAATTGTTTGGTTTAGTTTAGTTTAGTTTAGAGATACAAAGCGGAAACAGTCCCTTTGGCCCACCGAGTCCGCACCGACCAGCGATCCCCACATATTAACGCTATCCTACACACACTAGAGATAATTTACATGTATATCAAGCCAATTAACCTACAAACCTGTCGTCTTTGGAGTGTGGAGGATACCGAAGATCTCGGAGAAAAAACCCATGCAGAGCAAGTACAAACTCTGTACATACAGCATCCGTAGTCAGGATCGAACCCGGGTCTTTGGCGCTGTAAGCAACAACTCTACAGCTGTGCCACCGTGCCACCCTAGTCCTCCATTTCCTCATGCTGACTTTATTTTATTAAGTGAGAAAGACCATTAACTCACTTACCTTTCTCTTTTTATGCTTACTGGCTGAAACCAATCAATTAATTAGGTTCATCCTTGGGATATTTTTTACATTATCCACAAATATGTGACCACAATCCTGTGTGAGTACACAAATGAGACACTTTCAGGCCCCAGGGAATGATTGTGAAGATGAAAAACTACAAGCACATTGTAAAGATTACACTGAACTGAAGTGACATGCTAGACAGGGAAACCTCGTTGCCATTTTCCATTAAAGGACTGCACAACTGAAGTCAACAGTTGCCTGAAGGAAGGATAAAGATATTAATATAATTGAGATGCAAAAAGAACTGGAAAATAAGTTGTTTTCTATAGTAGAGTGAAATATATTGGTTTCCACTGCCCTGCTCTGCCCAAGAACAGTTTACATTTGTAATCAAATAGACATGATTGCCAGGGATTTGACTGATATCAGTAAAGTCATTCCTTCAAACGAGACTGATTCTTTATATGAATACATTTTGAATTTTGCCTTGGCACTTAATTATACTATATTTATATGAGATTTTGCAGTGCTATTTTCTTTCTTGATGGATGAATTGCAGATCAAAAATACACAAGATGTAATTTTATTCCAGCCCATTCCGTGTGTGTTAAATTTAATCTTTGCACTTTGAAACTTAATACCATCCAGTAAATCTGAGGTCACAGAATGAACTGCAACCTTTTTCATTACACAGTCATTTGTGCACTCTTAATGAAGTTACTGGTTGTTGGAAGAAGCAAACACAGCTGTGTTTTGCAGTAGGTGGTTCTGAACATATAAATCTAATTTAGTGTGGGTGCATTTCAACATTACATTTGGAGACTGTGATGATTAAGCTTAATTATTTTGTATGGCAATGAAAATGAAAAATATTTTCGAAATTGTATTTACCGAACTGGTAACCTAAACAAACACTGAGCAATATGTAACACCCAGCAAGCCTGTTTCCCAAGTGGTACATGGTTATGGATTTAAGTGGAAATGTGTGATCTTCGACTTTTATACCGGTCAATTATCATATACATTTCTCACTTCTTTAAATATTCAAGGAAATTGATGCCCTGATGAATGCCAAAACCATTAAACATTTATTTTATTCATTTTTGAGGATATGGCCTTCACTAGCCAAGTTGCCACTTATTCAATAGTGGTCATTTTATTTACTGTGTTCATTGATGGATGTGGACCTTGCTGGCAAAGCTTCATTTATTGTCCATTCCTCACTTCCCCTCAGCTGAGGAGGCAGTTAAGAATCTACTACATTAAGGCATTTGTAGTCACATGTATCTGGACCTGGTAAACACAGCACATTTTCCTCTCTGAGGGAACTTAGTGAACCTGATGAACTTTTACAACTCATTACCTGTTTCTTCCCAGCTGTTATCAGGCAACCGAATCATCCTACCACAACCAGAGAGCAGTGCTGAACTACTATCTCCTTCTTTGGTGACCCTCGGACTATCCTTGATCGGACTTTGCTGGCATTACCTTGCACTAAACGTTATTCCCATATCAGGCCGGTACGAAGCTTTTCAAAAAGGGGGGTGGCATGACAGGATTTGCAGAACCAGGGTTGGTTTGCAGGGCAAGGCCAACGAATGCCCTTGCATTAGTAGTAGTGGTAAATGGCAATATACATTCAGGAGCACCTGTTCCGTTGTTTTGCACAATCCACAAGCATTGCCACTTTCATTTTACTGCACATCTTGTTTGTATATGTGACAAATAGGCACATCTTGTTTGTATATGTGACAAATAGACTTGATGACTTGACGACAAGTGATTTCCTGTTGTTCACAAACAAGGCACAAGGTAGGCAAAAGACGCCATCCACATGATCGCTATATACAAGCCAGGGATATGCTCGAAACCAGTCAGGGTTAAATATTCGCCAGCATCCATTCTTATACAAGGCACCATATTTGTATGTTGGACCCAGTTTAAAGTGATTCTGTATGAGGTGCAGCTTCTGAGAGGTTGGCAATAGCATTAGCAGCTTCTTCATTGGTTGTGGTAGAATTAAGGAGAACTAGACCAAGTGCAGACCCGTTGGGTCTGTTCCCCCAACGTGCGGTTGCGGAGGGGGGGGGCGGCATGTGGCGTCACACACATTAACCACCCCCACACACGAACTACCCCCCTGCACGTGCGCTAACTACTCCCATTGTCAATATATAAATATTATTAATTTGCTCCTATTACCCCATAACCGCCCTATCTACTGACGCATAGCCCCCAACTCGCAGGCGCGTCTAGAGAGGGAGGGGGGGTAGAGAGTGAGGGCAAAGAGAGAAGGGGGGAGGGAGGGAGGGGGAAAGTGGGGGGGAGAAAAGGAGGGGAGGAACAGGGAGGGGGGGACAGGGAGGAGGGGAACAGGGAGGGGGGTGAGGGGGGAGGAGAGAGAGAGAGGAGGGAGAGAGAGAGGAGGGGGAGAGAGAGAGAGGAGGGGGGGAGAGAGAGGAGGGGGAGAGAGAGAGAGGAGGGGGAGAGAGAGAGAGAGGTGGGGGAGAGAGAGAGGAGGCGAGGAGAGAGAGAGAGGGGTGGAAGAGAGAAAGAGAGAGAGAGAGAGAGAGAGGGGGGTCGCAAGGTTTTTATCAAAGGACTTGCGAACGGCGCGACTGGTGGTGGGTTTGCAGCGGGAGGGAGGGAGGGGCAGCCATGTTCTACCATCGGGCGGGGGATACGGAAAGGAATTCAGAAGCCGGTGGCCTCCGGTGACCAGCTGTAACCTGCTGTGACCTCCCGATCTGCAGAACGCTCGTTCTTTCTGCGCATTTGTATGGGGGGGGGGGGGGTTGGAGCGGGCGGACATGGGAGTCCAGCTGCGGGAGGCATGGTGCAAGCATACTTGAGCGGGGGGTGGGGCCAGGAGGGCATCGATTGGTGGGCATGTGGGTCAGTAAAACACCGAGTCCAGCACTGGATCAACTAAAGGGCCTGTCCCACTGCGGGGACCTAATTTGCGAGTTTAGAAGCGTTTGCACTCGACTCAAACTTGCAGCATGGTCGACACATGGTCCTAGGAGGTCTATGTAACTCTCCTTCATGCTCGAGAGAAGTTCGAGCAAGAATTTCATTGTCCTATCTGGGACACATGACAATAAACTCTCTTGAATCTTAATTGGATTATAGCTATTGACAGTTCTCGAACCCAATCACAAAATTCACCATTACATTGTTTCTACTGAAAGTTCTAGCAGGAAGACAGTTTACAAAAGAATAGAAACATTTCTCCAGGTAGTAAAAACAATTTGAACAAAGCTTCACACTTCACAAGATAACAGCACAAACACTCTGCAACATAATTAACAGTACTTTACAACACCCAATCGGACCAAACCTAATCATGCATATGCAACACCTCTTAGCTCTTCTACAAAACCCTCATACATATAAACAAAAGGAGAGACATTTGGTAGCAATGTTACAAAATTTTGAGATTTTAAAAATAAAGTCTGCAATTTATCCCATCAGATAAAGCATAAAAAGAAGTTGAATTTGACACCTAATTCACTTTCATATCTTCAGTATTAAAAAAGTTATGGCCATTTTCATACTCGGAAATTAGCATCTTGTTCCCTATTGCTTTTCCATTGACTTAACACAAAAGCTGTGATCGAGGACAGTTAAAAGCCCATAACTTTCTTAAAAATTAAGAGAACTGAAAGAAATTTTCAGTTATTATAGATTGAAGCATTCTGAAACAAATATGAAACAATCTTACTTAGAAGACATGAAATTAAAGCATATAATTAGTTAGTTACCTAATTGTAGCTAATTACAAAATTCAATTACTAGATCTAAACATCTATCAATTTCTTAAGAATAGATTAACATTTTTAAATAGCCTAAGTGTCCAAATAACATTCACACAAGAATTCACAATATAACATAATTTTTAAATCTCATTGTCATGAATTTACAGGCCAAATGGAAGGAATTGAATGTTTAATACCTGTAAATTAATGGGTATTTAAATCATCTTGCGAGTGAGGATTTCTGGAACGCGATCTTTTGGAACGTTCATTTGCAGTGAATTTAACCCCGTATCGGCATGAAAAATACTGCCGTTAGTTCGGGGACAGTGGCAGAATTGCAGCGCCGCTGAAGGTAAGTATGGTAACATACCTACATTTGGACCTCGCCTTATCCTCAACTTCCATCTAGGGTCCAGACTCCTTGGAGCGTGACTCACAGCTTGCAACCTTCCACAGAAAGTGGACAAACAGGCTTTGCAAATACAGAGATTCTCCATTTAGTGACATATTTTATTTGGCCAATATTATCATTAACAGGACTTAAGACATGACATGTATTCAAAAAATATTTCACTGATAGGCTGCATACATGTGAAGTTTTCACAATTCTTGTAAGAACTCATGATATAGAATCATAAAACGTTTGGTTTTTACTGCACCAAGAAGATCTTCCAACTCCATCTTCTGCCTAGCTTCCACAGCAGCAACATCATCAACAGACTGCTGCATTACTGCAGACACATCCATGATGACCATGATGCTGATTTTTGTAATATTCAAATTATATTTAAAAATATGCTGCAAAAAGAGTCACAAACTTTGGAATTCATATTTTTCAGTATTGTTATCAAGGCAAAGAAAGCAGTTCCAATTGTTTGATAATATTCATGAGGAAAAAATATAATAGCTCTAAAACCTACCTCAATTTTACAATCTCATTAAAGATATTCCCCCTTTCCCTCTCCACTCCCCCACTCTCTCCCCCTTCCCTTTTCCTCTCTCTCTCCCCCTCCCCCTCTCACATCCCCCCTCTTTCTGGTGGGGGGGCAAAGATGAAGGTGGCGTGGGCCCAGCGGGGGGAGGGGGGAGATGAAGGTGGCGTGGGCCCAGCGGGTTTGGGGGGAGATGAAGGTGGCATGGGCCAGTGGGGGGGGGGTAGATGAAGGTGGCGTGGGTCCAGTGAGGGTCGGCGGGGGTGGCGTGGGCGGAAGATAGCTTTGGCCCCGGCGGCGAAGGGAGGCGAGGGCAGTGGACCCCACCGCAGCGGCGTCTGGTGTTGTGGTTACAGCCGCTCCCGCCTGGCAACGGGAGGATGGTCTCCTGGTCGCCCGACTGGCCGTTGGCGAGGCTCCCACGCCGCGGATGGAAACGCTGGACCGGGCGGGCATGCAGACACTGCACAACGCACCCCGCACTCCCCCCCGGACGCCGCGGATGGAAACGCTGGACCGGGCGGGCGGGCAGACGCGGCCGCCCCCCCACCCCACTACTTACCTGGAGTAGACGCGAGGCATCGAGCTCAGTGGGTGAAGCACAGATGGCAGTCTGATCCCGCCAGGGCCCACTGCGCACGCGCGGAGAGACGCCGTCATTTTGCGTCGCTTCCCCAACTGCGCAGGCGTGGATGGGCGCATTTGTTTCTCCCCCAGTGGCCGGAACCAGAATTTCGGGCGATTTCCCACAAAGTGGAAATGCTGATTGTGCTCCGATTTAAAAAATAATAATTCTGGGGATTTTTTTCTTACTCTGGGGAATATAAGGGGGGTGCGGTCGCACCCCGTGCACCCCCCCCCCTTCGGACGGCCATGCATATCATGTAGCTATACACTGTAAATGGCTTGATTGTAATCATGTTGTGTCTTTCTGCTGATGGGATAGTACACAACAAAAGCTTTACACTGCACCTCGGCGGGGCGACACGGTGGCACAGCAATAGAGTTGCTGCCTTACAACACCAGAGATCTCGGTTTGGTTCCTTCTCAGGATGCTCCGGTTTCCTCCCAGACTCGAAAGATGCACAGGTATGTAGGTTAATCAGCTTTGGTAAAAATTGCGCTAAACCGGTGGGCCGCAGGGCCTGTTTCCACACTGTATCTTGAAACTAAACTAAACTAAACTAATAAAAATACTTGAATTTAAATTTCCAGCTCTTGTCATTGGATTCGGACTCATGTATCTCAATTAATGTTTCAGAACTCTGGCTTTTAGTCCTGAACTTAAACACCAAAATATTGTACCCTTTGAGAAGAAAATGAAGAGATATCTCAAGAACCACTGCTGTACAAAGAAGTTTTTTCAGTGCCTATAGTAGATCAGGAAATTGATTGTTTTGAACCCATGGGAATAAAGTGCTATTGTTACATGCCCGAGTTTGGATAGACCATACAACAGTACAGGACAGGAACAGGCCCTTCGGCCCACTATGTGCCTAACATAATATCAGGTTAACTAATCTCCTCTGCCTGCATGTGATCCATATGCCTCCAGAAACCAGTTTACCCATGTGCCTATCTAAAAGCCTCTTTAATACTATCCCACCTGTCTCCACCAATTTTTTTTTATTTTTTAAATTCTTTATTTCGAACAGAATAAAAGAATAAATAGCAAGTGTGAAACAGCATACAAAAAAACAAAACAAGAATATTTATAAAGTGTCATAAACAATATCTATAAATAAATGAAATCGTATGTGTCCGAAAAGGAGCAGGAAGAAGCCAAAGCTTATTAATTCCCACCCCTTATTCAACTGCTTATAATTATCTAATACAAATTTAGCAGCTATATGTACACCATATGTACACCAGCAGCTATATGTACACCAAATTATTTACATTTATACACTAATCAAATATTTACGCCATACGAAAAAGAGAAAAAAAGTAAAAAGAAAAGAAAAAACCCTCATATACTATACAGTATCTCTTAGTGATATATACAACCCATCACCCTATAATCACCCTTCCCAATACAATCAGTATAACAAATATCCCACTCACAATCACCTATCCTCATCCCAATATCCTTTAAAAAAAAGTGTTTTTGTACATCTTCTTAAACTGAATTATGTTTGTGCTAAGTTTTATCTCCTGTTCCAGACCATTCCACAAATTCACCCCACAGATTGCTATGCACATACTTTTAAGAGTTGTTCTGACATTGAGTTTTTTTAAATTATGTTCCCCTCTCAAATTATACCCACCCTGTCTTTCCATAAACAGTTTTTGTTTATTTCTTGGAAGTAAATTATTTCTTGCTTTGTACATGATTTGCGCAGTCTTAAATTTAACCAGATCGGTGAACTTCAGTGTATGTGACTTTAAGATGCAGGGCGGCACGTTGGTAGAGTTACTGTCTTACAATGCTTGCAGCACCAGAGACCCAGGTTTGATCCCGACTACAGGTGCTGACTGTACGGAGTATGTACGATCTCCCCCTGACCGCATTGGCTTTCCTGAGATCTTCGGTTTCCTCCCACACTCCAAAGACATATAGGTTTTGTTGGGTATTAGCTTGGTATAAGTGTAAATTGTCCCTCATGTGTGTAGGATAGTGTTAATGTGCTGGGGTCACTGGTCAGTGGGCCGAAGGGCCTGTTTCCGCGCTGTATCTCTAATATAAAACTAAACTAGTCAGAATGGAACCGGCTTCTCTGGCACTGTGTGGCAGCAACTCTACCATTGTGCCACCGTGTTGCCCTCAACAACTGATCTGATGATGGAGGGAGGTTGCGCAGAGAAGCTGCTGTTGGTCATCAATTGATACCCTGGGGAAATACCGAACGGGGTGGGGATAATATGTCTGGTGGTGGAGTATCATTGAAGGTGACAAAAAGGCTAAGGATGTCTACACATCTTTTTATGGAATGGAGAATCAGTCTACTGATGAAAAGGTGCAGACTAGACCAGTACAATATGAACTACTCACCTGTTCTAAGTTCCCCTCAGTAAGCTAATCGTTAGATCTTAACTAAAAAGTGGAAGAATCCTTCAAGTCTCTGTTGAATACTTTTTTTTTCCAGTCTCTAAGAGAACCTTGGGCTTCTGTCTATTACTTGAATTCACTAATCCACTTCTTTTGACTTTCTACCCTGGTACAATTAAGCTATATGTGAACCCAAGGATGTTTATCCCCATCTTTTGAACTATGCATATTACAGGCTTCAGGACTCAGTGAATTTAATGGTCGGGTAATTAGTATTGTATCACACATTTCCAGCATTTTTTTCTTCATCCTCATGTGGTATTTTAGATTTAATTCTTCTCCTGTTTCCACCTCCTTCAATTTCCTAGGTGTTAACATTTCAGATGACCTGTCCTGGGCCCGACACATATATGTAATCATGAGAAAGGTTTGCCACCGCTTGTACTTTCTGAGAAGCTTAAGGAGATTCAGCATGACACCGAATCCTCTAAGGAATTTCTAAAGATGCACAGTAGAAAGTATCCTGACTGGGTGCATCATCGCTTGGTACAGCAATTCCAACGCACAAGAACGTAAGAGGCTACGGAGATTGTTAGACACAACTCAATGCATCAAGGGCACAGCCCTCTCACCCATCGAAAGCATCTACATATTCAAGATGGTGGCATCTATCATCAAGGATCCCCACCATCCAGAACTTGTGCTCTTCTCGCTGCTACCATCGGGCATGAGGTACAGAAACTTGAGGTTCCACACCACCATGTTCAGGAATGGCTACTTCCCTCCGATCATCAGGTTCTTAAAATCAATCTGCACGACCCTTGTCCTACCTCATCAATGGAACACAACAGATTACCTGTTGTACTACCATGGACTCTATTCTAATTATATGTTTGTAATAATGTCTTGTTTTGCAGAGTCTTTTTCTTGTCACTGTCTGTATGATTTATGTGCAATTTGTGTATGATTTATGTGGTGTATGTTTTCTAAGCCCGCGATGCTGCTGTAATCAAGGTTTTCATGGTCCATGTACCTCATTATACTTGTGCACATGGCAATAACTGATGACGACTTGAGATACAGTAGCTCAGATCTCCCTTCCTAGGGAAGGATTACGTTTGTGATTGAAGGAATGGAGCAAAGATTCACTGGATGGATTTCTGGGATGGTGGGTTTGTCTCTTGAGAAATTAAGCAGCTGTTTTCTGTTCTCTCCTAAGCTTAGAAGAATGAGAGATGATCTTATTGAAACATTTAAGATTCATACAGGGCTTGATATGGTAGATGCAGTCATGATATATCCCCTGGCTCGGGTATCGAAAACCAGGGATCAAAGTCTAATAAGAGCATCAGCCTTTCTGGATTGACGAGAAGAAATTTCTTCACCAAAGAGCTGTGAATCATTGAAGTTTTCTCACAAGGGTGGTGTGGATGTACAGTCACTTTAAATTTTTTATTTTTATTTTCAAAATATACTTTATTCAAGAAATAAATATATACAATACAACTCACGTCGCAGCGGCCTCTGCAGTCCGTCTGTCTTTTTTATTTTTTTATTTCGTTTGAGTTTTGTTTATAGTGTTTTTTTTAACTGGGTATGTGTGGGGGGCGGGGGGGCAGGGTGGGGGGAACTTTTAACATCTTTTCCCTGCACGGGAGACCAGAACCTTTCTCAGTCGGGTCTCCGTTGTCGTTGGGGCCTAGCACCATGGAGCGGCCTCCAACGGAAGGACCTGGGGCTTCAGTCGCGGAGCCGGCGGACTTACTCACCATCGCGGAGCTGGCCAAGTTCGGAACGGGAGGAGCTGTGGTGGTGCGCTGCTGCGACCCGACCCCGGTAATTCGGAGGCTCCAGCCGCCGGCCCGGTGGACGGTGACATCAGGAGCTCGCGGGTCCCTGGTGGGAGACCGCTTTTCGGGGCTCCCGCAACAGCGACTTCTCCCGCCCGAGTTGCGGGGTTGAAGATGACCTGGAGCGGGGTCTTACATCGCCCGGCGCGGCTTTAAATGGCCGCTGGACTTGCTAGCGCCCGCCGGGGGCTCCAACATCAAGACCCGGAGCGCGGCCTTGCATCGCCTGGCGCGGCTTTAATGGCCGTGGGACATATTTACCATCGCCCGCCGGGGGCTTTGACTTTGACATCGGGAGGAGAATGTGGAGTGCAGGGGAGGGATAAGACTTTGCCTTCCATCACAGTGAGGAGGAGATTCACTGTGATGGATGTTTGTGTAAATTGTGTTGTGTCTTGGTTCTTTTTACTTGTTTGTATGACTGCAGAAACCAAATTTTGTTTGAACTTCAATTGAGGTTCAAATGACAATAAACGGTATTGTATTGTATTGTATCCATACAAAACTCCATCCGACATTCTCGGAGGCTATACATGCATTCAATACATACATACAGTTTCCCCAAATCACAATTTCACCCCCAACCTTGCCACTCATGTGGCCCACTGGCGTGGAATCCCTTCCCTTCTTTTGAGGGGCGTCTCCACCACACCCTGCCCCCATGTCCAGCAGCGGAAGGACCCTAGACTGTGGTCCTCCCCCACCGAGCCTTGGCGTTGGCTGCACCGAGCTTCAGTGCATCCCTCAGCATGTACTCCTGCAGTCTGCAGCGGGCCAGTCGGCAACATTCCCCGACGGACATCTCGCTCCGTTGGGTGGTCAACAACACTAGGGCAGACCAAAGAACGTCTTTCACCGAGTTGATGACCTTCCAGCAGCACTCGATGTCACTCTCTGAATGCCCTGGGAACATTCCGTAAATCACAGAGTCCTCTGTGACGGAGCTGTTCGGAATAAACCGTGACAGGGACCCATGCAGACCTCTCCAGACTCTCTTTGCGAATCCACACTCTGCAAAGAGGTGGGCAACCGTCTCCTCTCCATAGCAGCCGTCCCGAGGGCAGCTGGTAGTGAGGTTCCGACGATGCAGGAAGGATCTGACTGGGAGGGCTCCCCTCACCACCAGCCAAGCCAGGTCTTGGTGCTTGTTGGTGAGTTCTGGTGATGCGGCATTTTGCCAGGCAAGCTGGGCAGTCTGCTCTGGGAACCACGCCACAGGATCCACGGAGTCATTTCCCTGCAGTGCCTGCAGGACATTCCATGCTGATCGCTGCCCGATGGACTTGTGGTCAAAGGTGTTGGTCCAGAAGAACCTTTCCATAAACGACAGATGGTGCGGCAATGTCCAGCTGACTGGTACATTGCGTGGCATCTGCTACAACTTCCCGAAAGATGCTGATGGATATTTAGATAATTAAAGAAATCAAAGGATGTGGTGTTAGGTGACAAGCACCCTTAAGGACATGGTGGTAAGGAAACATGAACCTGCTTCCATTTCTTGTTGCTTCTCAATGCATCTACTCATTGTAGTAGAAACTGAGACATTCTCATCACTCTCCTGGATGCAATAGGGACCAAGTTCTGTTTCCACCTGAAAGTGGCAACAATTGTTTACTTCCATCGAATTCTGTCATGATCCTAGATCTCTATAAAGTCACCATTAAGTTTTCTTTTGTAAAAAAAAGAGCCCCAGTCTTTTTAATCTTTCTGACAAGGTATTAATTCCAAGGTCCAGTATCGCCTCGGCAAATCTTCTTCTCCTCTTTCTCCATTTCCTCCATTGACTTTTTTATATCCTGACCTTTCATTCCACCAAATTATTTAATCTTATTCTAAGAATAACAGTAACTTCAGTAAATCAGCTCTGCATAAATGCATTATGTTCTTCATATGTGCATTGCTTGCCCGAGAGTAAGCTATTTAATTTACATCATCATTGACAACCAAAG
Organism: Malacoraja senta; assembly: GCA_038087875.1. Lineage (NCBI taxonomy): Eukaryota > Metazoa > Chordata > Chondrichthyes > Rajiformes > Rajidae > Malacoraja > Malacoraja senta. Next base: position 49,372 of record JAXLNO010003864.1, read on the forward strand.
GCAGCATGATAGAGTATTTCAATTTTGCCAAGTGAATGATTTCCCCAAAGTCCAAGGAGCAGAAGATTGCACTTGCAAGGATGTATGTTTTCTCTTCACCACTGCTATCATTTATGTCAACTGGGAAGGATATTGTTCTCTGAATATTCAGCTCATTTGAAAGCTAAAAATATGGAACATGCAAATGCATAGTCACTTATCAGTGGCCTATACATTTAAGACCCACTAACAACTCTTGGCCTGAGCGGTGTCCTGGGATATGAAGGTATATGACCTGTATGCATTCTTAAGCTAGTGGTTAAACAGTGCTACAGTCAGAGTCCTTCAAGCACCAGTTACCATAAAGCACTCAGTTCTAATCTCAAGGAAAAGCTACGAGTGGATAGTTTAGTTTAGTTTAGTGATACAGCGCGGAAACAGGCCCTTCGGCCCACAAAGTCCGCGCCAACCAGCAATCCCCGTACACAAGCACTATCCTACACACTGGGCCCAATTTGCAATCTTTATCGAAGCCAATTAACCTACATACCTGTCTGTTTTTGGAGTGTGGGAGGAAACCCGAGAACCGGGGGAAAACCCACGCATTCACGTGGAGAACGTACAAACTCCGTACAGACCGCACCCGTAGTCAGGATCGAATCCGGGTCTCCGGCACTGTACGGCAGCAACTCTACCGCTGCACCACTGTGCATCATGCAGGTTAATGACCCGTGCACATACTTACACTGTAAGCTAGTGGTTGAACAGTGCTGCGGTCTGAGTCCTTCAAGCACCAGTTACTGTAAAACATTCAGTTCTAATTTTAAGGGAAAGCTCTGTGTGGCTAGATGTGATTGGTTTTGAGGGATTGTGTGGGAGGGAGGGTGGGCATGGAGTGGTGCCTCTGCCTTATGCCCCTGTCCCACTTAGGTGATTTTTTAGGCGACTAGGCTATCGCCACATGGTCGCCGGGATGTCGCCTGTATGGTCGTGAGTAGTCCCCTCAGTCACCCAAAGAATCGTAGCGCTTTTCTGGTCACCGCTGGATTTTGAAATGTTCAAAACGTTTCGGCGACAGTTGACAACAGTTGGTTTGACGCCAATGAGCGTAGCTTGACTTCTCCTGACGTAGGTGCTGTCATAGGTTGTCGCCAGGACGACGTAGGTTGTCGCCAGGATGACGTAGGTTGTCCCCGGTGCTGACTTCGGTGAATTCTGAAGACTACCTACGTCAACCTACATCAACCGACGACAGGTACCGGCAACTTATTTGTTGTACCTTATCGTAGCTTGTTGCAGGTGGGCGTAGGTTGTCGTAGGTGTGGTCGTAGGTGAACGTCCTAATGGGCGGCCGGTTTTTGGTAGCTTGATGTCGACTAGGTGGTAGGTTGTTGTAGACATTGTCGTAGGGGGGGTCCAGTCGCCGTTTTTTCGGCGTCCTGCGACTATGACTATCACGACTGTGACAGTCGGCAGCAGTCGCCGAAAAAATCGCCTAAGTGGGACAGGCCCATTACAGTTCATGAAGGATCTCAAAAATAACGACTGTGTGCTGTTTACTACATGGCTTCATTCGGGGGCATCGAAGCAATGATTTCCTTGGGGAGAACAAGTAAAACATCCACATGCAGATAACGTTGTTGTGTCGGCTACTCTCTTTGAATGTGCTTCCAGCTAAAATTGACCTTGACTGGTCCTTGTACATTTTCTATAAATGCCTCCCTTTTAAAATGGGATCTTGAGGTTTTGCACAGTCCCTTTTGCTTCAGCACACCATAAGGAAAAGATGGCACAAAGGCCAAATTCACTTCAGATTCCTGCAAAGGCATAAGTTTACAAATGGCTATAATCTGTTTGCTGACAGATAAGGGTAGCAAACAATGACAATCCAAATGATGTTCTTAAGCACTTATTTTTCTTGTAATTATGAGAATAAAATACCATTTGTAGACAACAATTAGTATCCAAGTGATTCTGCATCATCTCCTGGGTATTGAAGGCAGAAAACTTTATATCATGGAAAACACCAAAATACTGTGCTTTCCCAAGAATATGGTCTCTGATTTGGCAGAAAGAATCCTGCGGTCAGGTAAGGGGGGATGATAGTTGAAGAGTTGGTATGTCCTATTTACGTAATGCTCAAAAAAATATATTTTTTTCTTTTTTTTTTTTCCTCTCTTTCTCTTTTTTTTCCTAGGGCCTATTTCTTAACTCTTTTTCTTTTGTTTTTAATTTCGCTCTTATAGGGTCTTCGTCCTTTTTTGTTGTTACATTTTCTACACTTTTCTACACTTTCACTTTTTCCTTCACTTTCTTCTTTCTTTCAATCTTTTCCTTTTCTAGTGTAAAAAAATAAATAAAGGGAGTACATTAATTGTAAGAAGATATAAATGACGAGTATTAATGTATGTGGTTGTAATGTAATGTACTTCTAATAAATAAAAAATAAAAAAATTAAAAAAGAAAGAATCCTGCACATTGTGGCAGAACACCCAACTGTGAAACACATCATACTGCACATAGGGTCAAATGATGTTGTAACGCACCAGTCTGAAGTGCTGAAACTGGACTTTATTGATCTGTTGAACACAGTCAGCTCTCTGAATGCTGAGGTGTTTATCAGTGGCCCTCCACCGCCAGTCAAAAGAGTTGAGAGATTCAGCAGATTGTTGGCACCGAACACATGGTTTTCAACTGCATGAGCCATCCATTCCGTGCATTTTATTGACAATTTCGACTTTTTGCTGGGACCGCAGACACCTTTTTAAGGCAGATGGACTTTTCCTTAATAAGTTAGGAGTAATGGGCCTGTCCCACTTGGCGAGTGGAACAGGCCCATAAGGCTGTTCACCTCTAATCTACTTTACTTCCTGCACCACCCATCTGTTCCCTCTGTCAAGGATAAGAGGCAAGAGGAATCAAAACAACAGGAAGAGATAACACAGCATGGCAGAGAACCACCTCAAGTCCCGCCTGAGGAGAGCTTTGACCATGGGAGACATCAGAGCCGAGACGAGGAATCTCCACCCCCCTCACCAACACCAACGCCTCTGAGGATCCATCTCCTTCACTGCCCCATACCGCATCCATGTCAACGTTCGCTCCACTCATCCTTTCCCCCTCCTCCCTTTGTTGGAGTTCACTGACCAGATGAGGGAGCTGGTCATTGCTGGAACCAAACTTACCCCCTGCCCTACTCCCATTTTCTCCCCCATTATTCCCCCCCCCCCCCCCCCCCCGGCATCCACCTGTCCCAGTTTTTTATCACAATCATCACAGGTATGATGCCGTCACCTCCGTCCCCTGCACGACGGCATCATCCTCTGTCTGCCCAGCCTGATCAAGTTGCTTGTGAACAGAATGCAGCAAGCTCAAATTGATATGTGCTGGGTCCAGGCTGCACAGCTAATGGCACTCATGACTCTTTTCAGGACAAGCCAGGCCCCTGTGTACCAAAAGCTTCCTCAATTTCTGTCTTGATAGGTAATAGGAAAAGAATGGTGAATCCGTGAAGAAACAAGAAGCACTCCACTGCAAATTTATCAAATTTAGCATCCATTCCTCATCAGCCACAGTCTGTCCCAAAAAATGGGACAGATAATGCTTTTAACACACTAAAACTATCTTTATTAAATGTCAGGTCTTTGGCAGAAAAATATTTTTTAATCAATGATTTCATTATTAAGTACAATCTTGATTTTATGTTTTTAACTGAAACTTGGTTGGACCAAAATAACAGTGCAGTTGTTGTCATCGAGTCAACCCCTCCCAACTTGAGTTTTATGAGTAAGGCTAGAGTACATAAGAAAGGAGGTGGAGCCACCATAATGTTTAATGACTCACTCCAATGCAAGCAGATATCTAATGCAAATGTTGCTTCTTTTAAATATGTGGCTCTTCAGCTGAGTTCATCCTCTCGAGGAGCTATGTTCTTAAATATCCACAGGCCACCTAAATACTGTGCAAGCTTCTTTGATGAGTTTACTGAACTGCTGATTATAATCTGTATTGAATTTGATTGTGTGGTTATTGTTGGTGATTTTAACATTCATGTTGATAACCCCCAGGACAGAGGGACTGTGTTGTGTTCTTGATAAATACGGACAGACTCAGCATGTGACGGAGCCCACACACAACAAGGGGCACACTTGGACTTCATTATCTCCAAATGTCTGAACATTTCCATGATTGTGGTGACTGATGTTGCTCTTTCTGGTCATTCTTGTGTTTTCTTTGACAGCATTATCTCCTCGCACACAAATGTTCAAAAAGAGAGAGTCACTAAACGGTATATCACTGAAAACACCAGTGTAACATTTATTCAGCTTTTCCCTTCCACACCTGCCCCCTCGGGTCTCAGTCAATGAGCTTGTAGATCATTTCAATTACAAAATTACAAATGTTATTGGTGCCATTGCACCCACTAAGGTGATGGCTGTCTCTAGTAAGAAAAGATCTCCGTACAGAAATGCCACGCTGGTAAGAACAAAAAAAAGAGTGTCGAAAAGCTGAACACAGGTGGCGAAAATCAAATCTCCAGGTTCACTATGACATCTATAGGGAGAGACTTAGCATGTATGGCTTGGAGCTGAGAAATACTCCTTCTTGGCAGTCCTCCTTCTCTGACATCATCGCCAAAAACAATAATAATGCATGTGCCTTGTTTGCTACTGTCGACAGGCTAACAAACCCTCCTGTGTCAGTAGCCTCTGAACTATTTTCCACCAGGGCCTGCAATGAATTTGCCTCCTTCTTCACTGACAAAATTCAGAAAATTAGACAAGCAGTCAGTGCCTCCATATCAAGTACAGGATGTGTGTGGTCCGTGTGTCCACCTAAAACCAATTCAAATGCCATGACACAATTTTGTGCAATCAACCATAAAAACCTGGAGGACATTATACAACATCTGAAATCCTCCTCCTGCTGCCTTGATGTTCTGCCAACAGGCTTTTTCAAAAATGTTTCAAATTATTTGGCCTCAGATCTTCTACAAATCGTAAACACGTCTCTTCTCCCAGGTGTCTTCCCAAAGGCCCTGAAAACTGCAGTCATCAAGCCACTATTAAAAAAGAACAATTTAGACACGTCACTAATGTCAGGCCCATATCAAATCTTCCATTTTTAAGTAAAATCATTGAAAAAGCTGTCTTCCAACAGCTTGACAACTTCTTGTCACTAAATAACTGTTTTGATGTCTTCCAGTCAGGTTTTCGACCACACCACAGCACTGAGACTGCTCTTGTTAAGGTCTTCAATGACATCCACTTAAATACAGACAGTGGCAACATTTCAGTCTTAGTATTATTGGATCTCAGTGCTGCATTTGACACGGTCGACCACACCATATTACTAGACCGATTGGAAAATTGGGTTGGACTTTCTGGCACAGTACTAAACTGGTTTAAATCCTACTTAAAGAACAGGGACTATTTTGTGTCTATAGGTAATTACGCACCAGAGCTCACAAATATGACATGTGGAGTTCCCCAGGGCTCCATTCTGGGGCATCTTCTGTTTAACATCTACATGCTCCCACTGGCTCAGAATATGGAAAACAACACAATAAGTTACCATAATTATGCAGAGGACACACAAATATACATAACTATATCACCAGGCGACTATGGTCCAATACGAATACTGAGTAAGTGCATCGAACAAATCAACGATTGGATGTGCCAAAACTTTCTTCAATTAAACCAAGACAAAACTAAGGTAGTTGTTTTGGTGCCAAAGAGGAACGATTAAAAGTCAGTGCTCAGCTTCAATCGGCAATATTAAAAAACATGGTCAAAGCCAGAACTCTTGGTGTAATCATGGATTCAGACCTGAACTTCAACAGCCATTTTAAGACAATTACAAAGTCAGCCTACTATCAGCTTAAGAATATATCAAGGGTTAAAGGACTTATGGTTCAGCAGGATTTGGAAAAACTTGTCCATGCATTTATCTTCAGTAGACTTGACTACTGTAATGCTGTCTTCACAGGTCTCCCTAAAAAATCGATTAGACAGCTGCAGCTGATTCAGAACGCTGCTGCTCGAGTCCTCTCTAAGACGGAGAAAGTGGATCACATCACTCTAGTTTTGAGATCTTTACACTGGCTTCCAGTCTGTCAAAGAACTGATTTCAAAATATTACTGTTGGTTTATAAAGCACTGAATGGTCTAGGGCCAAAATATATTTCTGAACTTCTGTTACATTATGAACCATCCTGACCTCTGACGTCGTCTGGGACAGGTCTGCTTTCTGTCCCCAGAGTCAGAACTAAACATGGAGAAGCAGCGTTTAGTTTTTATGCACCACATATATGGAACAAACTTCCAGAAAAATGCAGGTCTGCTCCAACTCCCAGTTCTTTTAAAAAATCGGGGCTGAAGACTTTTCTGTTTGAGGCTGCTTTTAATTAAATTAAATAATTATGGATTTCTTACACGGCTCTGTAACTTTTAATCTTGTATTTTATACTTGTCTTATTCTATTTTAGCTTGTGTTTATTTTCTATTCTTTTTAATGACTGTTTTTAATTGCTTTTGATTGCTCTTTAATGCTTTGTGTAAAGCACTTTGAATTGCCTTATTGCTGAAATGTGCTATATAAATAAACTTGCTTGCTTGCTTGCGAGTTGACTGATAATGTCAATTCCTCTTACACTCCAACGACTATAGGTTTGTAAGTTGATTGGCTTCAGTAAAGATCATAAATTGTCCCTTTTGTGTAGGATAGTGCTAGTGTACGGGGATCACTGGACAGCGTGGACTCAGTAGGCCAAAGGACCTGTTTCTGAGTTGTATCTCTAAACTAAACTAAAAACTAAAGATACTGTCTGGTCTGCTGAGTTGCACCAGCATCCATTTTTTTCCTTCCAGATTCCATCTGCTGTAGTCTCTTCTGTTTACACCAGGTCTAACTTGACACAGTGAAGTTCCCAAGTTGAAGTGGTGGAGGATTGATGGATGGTCACTAGAACACAATTGGCAAAATCCCAGCAAATACCATCAAGGTGCTGGGGACTCACTACTCAAACCTACTTGCACAAAAAGCCTGAGCATTCACCCGCACATGGAGAAATGTTATAATTATTGGGGTATGTCAGAGGGCAGCAAATGATCATTGCTATCGGCACGGAGTCACATTTAGATCAGGCTGGCTAAGAGAGTGGGGGAGGTGGGCAGGAGATTTCCTTTCCAAAGCAAGCGGAGATAAAGATAGCGGAGTCAAGGGATATGGGGAGAAGGCAGGAACGGGGTACTGATTGTGGATGGTCAGCCATGATCACAGTGAATGGTGGTGCTGGCTCGAAGGGCCGAATGGCCTACTGCTACACCTATTGTCTATTTTCTATTGTCTATTGTCAATATTAACATAGCACGCATGCTTCCCAGGTAAGCAATCAATAATTGACGCCTGGTCCCTCATCATGATAGAGTGAGTCAGGCCAGGTCAGGTTTAGAGGCATACCTTAAAGGAGAAGTGATAGACTTGCTTCCGTGGCATTAGGGCCAATCGGCAGGTGCATGTATTCAGCTTTTGCTTTCTTGAGGATGACTTCACCGCAGATTGATTTTTTTTTGTAGGCAGCCTTTCTGCAGTGAACCTCGACAAGCACTTCAAGTGTAAGTGAGATGTTGAAGTCCCCCGCTTCAGGACTGTAAACACTTAAATGTCAGCTTGACTCAATGGTGACACTCATTGCCTGAAGTTAAAAGGTCATTAGTTCAAGCCCCATGAGCAAATAGGTTGACATTTCAGCGCAGTACTGATGGCAAATCCTACCCTGTCAGAGGTGCCATCTGTCAGATGAAATGTTAAACCAAGGTCCTGGTGATTCATGTGGATCCCAATGCGCTGTTTACAGAAGTGCGGAGATGTGCTCTTTTATTCTGGCCACCATTTATCTCTCAGCCAGCAACAACCCTCCCACACTCTGCAACCCTCGCTCCCAAGGCATATCTTAGCGCTGGCAGCCTGTTCCACAAATAACCGAACAGCACTGAAATAACCTTCACATGAGGCCCATCAGTTCATATACAGCAGGCCTCTCATTTAAATCACCTCTGGAACTATTACCTGTACTGATTATCTTCTCAAGTTAATGTTGGCCCTTTTTCTTACCAATTTCTCTGTTGCAGATATCTGAGGTAAATAGAACATAGCACAGTACAACACAGAAACAGGCCCTTTGGCCCACGGAGTCTTTGCCAACATGATGCAAAATTAAACTTGTCCTGCTGCCTCGAATGATCCACACCCCTTCATCCACTGCATATTCATTCATCCATCTAAGAGCCCCATAAACGGCACGAAATAACTGTCTTCACCACCGCACCTACCAGCATGTTTCAGGCACATTGCACTTTGTATTTAGTTTAGGTTAGAGACACAGCGTGGAAACAGGCCCTTCGGCCTACCTAGTTCATGCCAACCTGCCATCCCTGCACAGGAACACGATCCTACACTCACTAGGAACAATGTTTAATTATACCGACAAATCTATAGTGTAGTACGGATGTCACGGTTTATCGGGAGAAGGCAGGAGAATGGGGTTTGGAGAGAAAGACAGATCAGCCATGATTGAATGGCGATGTCGGCTTAATGGGCCGTATGGCCTAATTCTGCTCCTATAACTTAGGAACTTATAAAGTAAGAAGATGCATGGGTTAAGGAACAATTTGAAGCAAGTTTGGAATAATCTTGTAATTTAACAGCTTCCTATATATGTGTGCACAAGGGAAAGATGCAAACAAAAAGGCTGTACTGACAGAAATGTTCACAGGGATGTTGCAACTAAGGTGTGAGAAGTGAAAATACCAAGATTATGCAAGCATATTATGCATGCCAGGTTGGGAGAAAACATTTTCCACAGCTAAGAAATTGTGTCTGAATCCTTGTAATTATATTTAAATACACACACACAAAATTTGGGATGTACACTATGAAATAAGTGGTGAAACTGAGGTAATAACCACAGATGTTGCATCAGCCAGTTATTGTGCAGAAATAAAAGATTGAAACAAGGGGGCTCTATGGACGTTCATGGAGAATACAAGTTTTGTGCTAATTTATACTGTTGTTCTGTAATTTCCACAGCAGCTACGTATTCACACAGATTTGTTATTTATTTAATTTTTTGTCTTAAGGCGTACATCATCAATCTCACATCCATCTGAATAAGGTACTTGTAGAAACAAGGAACTGCAGATGCTGGTTAACAAAAAAAAGGGCACAAAGTGCTGGAATAACTCAGCAGGTCTGGCAGTATCTCTGGAGATCATGGCCAGGACCTTTCTTCAGATTCCCTCTGAAGAACATGAATAGGTGACTTTTCCAGCCGAGACCCTTCTCCAGACCCTCCCTGGAGAATATAGATATGTTATGTTTCGGGTTAAAACCCTTCTTCAAACTCTCTGGAGAACATGGATAGATAACGTTTCAGGTCAAGACCTTTCTTCAGTCATAGTTTTCAGTCTTTGTCTGTCTGTCCTGCTGAGTTACTCCAGCACTCTGTGTCCTTCTGTAGATAAGTTGCTTATTTGCTTATAAAGTACCAATGGTTCATTTTAAATAGCAAGCGGAATGCAGCAACCCACAAATGAATCCAAAAAGGAGCTTGCTCTTGAGCAGCAGCTGCCCACTATCCTATATGGATCAAATACAATTATGAATGTACAAACTTTCAGATGAAAAAGACTGTTACAAGAAGTCACAATATAAGGCACCAAGCACGTGAAAGAGTGTTATTGGTTTTAGGGAAGACCAATTGGTGTAAAATATGGCACATCGTACAGGAGACACAAATAGGTGCAGGAGTAGGCCATTCGCCCCTTCAAACCAGCACTGCCATTCAATATGATCATGGCTCATCATGTAAAATCAGTACCCTGTTCCTACTTTCTCCCCATATTCCTTGATTCTGTTATCCCTAAGAGCTATATCTAACTCTCTTTTGAAAACATTCATTGCGAATGATTGCGGTCGCTGGAATCTTGAGCAAAACACAAAATGTTGGAGGAACTCATTGGGTCAGGAGGCATCTGTGGAGGTAATGAATAGATGGCATTTTGGGTCAACATCCGAAAGACTGAAGAAGCGTCCCGACAGGAAACATCATCTATCTATTACCTCCTCAGTTGTTGCCTGACCTGCTAAATTTCACCAGCACTTTGCGTTTTGGTCCATCATACTAATTTTCCTCTGGAGATTGATGAAGACTGTACATTAGCACACTTGTTTGTGAAACAATGAGAATATAAGAATCCTACAATTGCCTCAATGCATAGAACAGTAACTAGAGTAACCAGTAAATTAGCACAATGATTATGCAGGAGGTGATTCTGTATGTATTGCTTAACCCAGAACCATCACCTGCATATTTATTGTGGTAATTTTCTTCTGTAAAATAGGCCCCCAAAATTGTAAGCAAGTTTTTTGTTCCAAACTCCAAAGTGCATGTATGGTTGGCATTAACTTCACCAGTTAAGAGACCAATAGACAGACCATCATAATTTCATAGTCAGATAACTCACTGCACATAAAATGATTATGTCTTTAAACAATGCCATCCACTATTTAGTGCTGCATCCAGACATTGTCATATACATTGGCTACTTTGCTCTACAATTTCCCAATAGTACTACATTGTTACTAGAAAATTTATTAGTATATATACAGATTAGGACATGATGAATATTTGCACGATGAATAAACATGGAACACAAAGATCATGGAAAAGTACACGATAGAAACATCCTCCTCAATCCGCAATGTCCATGTTGAACATGTTGCCAAATTAAATTAATCTTCGCTACCTGCATTGATCCATATACTTCCTTTCCATGTACAGTATATCCATGTGCCTATCCAAAAGCCTCTGAACAACCACTATTGTATTTGCCTCCACCACCACCAGTGGCGGTACGGTGGTGCAGTTGCTGCCTTAAAGCACCAGAGACTCGGGTTGAATCCTAACTATGGGTGCTGTCTGTACGGAGTTTGTACATTCTCCCCATGACCTGCGTGCGTTTTTTCCGAGATCTTTGTTTCCCTCCCACACTCCAAAGACGTACAGGTTTGTAGGTTAATTGGCTTAGTATAAATGTAAATTGTCCCTAGTGTGTGTAGGATAGTGTTAATGTGCGGGGACCGCTGGTCAGTGCGGACTTGGTGGGCCGAAGGGCCTGTTTCCACGTTGTATCTCTAAACTAAACTAAACTAAACTGAACTAAACCACCCCCTGACAGTGTGTTCCATGCACCCACCCCACTCTGTGTAAAAACTTTGCCTTGCACATCTTCTGTAACCTTTGTCCCTCTTACCTTAAAGCTATTCTTTGACCTTTTCACACTGGGAAAAAAAAGTTCTGACTTCTTCCTATCTATGGCTCTCATAATTGTATATATTTGTATCAGGCCTCCCCTCAACCTGCGACGTTCCAGAGAAAGCAATCCAAGTTTCTTCAAACTCTCCTTGTAGCTACAACCCTCTAATCTAGGCAGTATTCTAGTAAACCTATTCTGCATCCTCTCCAAAGCCTCCACATCCTTCATGTCATGGGGCGAATAGAACTGCACATGTTACTCCAAATGCGGCCTAACCAAAATGTTACACATTAGCTTCCTGATTCTTATACTCAATGCCCAAACTGATGAAGGCAAGCATACCACATGCCTTCTTTACCATTCTATCTGTGTGTGCTATATTGGTCTGGTGAATGCATTTGGCCAACTCCAGATAATGTGTAAGAAAAGATAGACACAAGTGCTGTAGTAACTCGGCGGATCAGGCAACATCTCTGGAGAAAAAGTTTTGGGTCCTCTGAACAAGGGTCCCGACCCGAAACGTCACCTATCATTTTTCTCCAGAGATGCTGCCTGACCCGCTGAGTTACTCCAGCACTTTGTGTTTATCTTTGGTATCAACCATTCTGCAGTTCTTTGTTCCTTCGGCTTATGTGTATATCAGAGAAACATTTACTTCATTATCTTTGTTCTTGTATCTTTGCTGTTTTTTGGCTCTTCAGAAATGACAAACTTGTGTGTGTGTTTTTCCATTGAGTCATTGGGCGTAAAACTGGCACTTCGGCTATTGAGTCCATGCTGATCAATAACCTCCCACTCCACATCCCATTTGATTCTCCCCACATTCCCATTCATTTCCTGCAGATGCTACTTCTTTCTACACACTAAGACCAAGTTACAGCAGCCAATTAACTGATGACATATCTTTGGGATGTGGGAGGAAACCAGAGCACCTGGAAGAGACCCAGTAGGCACAGAGAGAACTTATTTAAGCTTCACGCAGATGGTCTTTGAGGTCAGTATTGAGCCCAGATCACTGGAGCTATGAGGTGGCAGCTTCACCAGCTGTTGGGGTTAATTTGAACATGATTCATTTGGGCATCCGGCTTAGAGGCCACATTTCAACTGCGGCCGGTGTGTATCATATGTGGATGATCTAATTTTCTCTTTTATCACCAACACCAAAAGGAAAAAACTTCCTCTTTTCTTGCTGAATAAATTTGCAGTTTTACTTCACCAGCTTCTTTTGTAATTAATTTATGATACGTGGGCATCAAAAACTGCCAAAAAATCTCTCTCATCCCACTCTCTGAAAGTGAATCGAGGAAAGTACGTGCAACCCCTGTCAAAACCAAACTGGAAAACCAAATAACATGTCCTTGATTAAAATAAATATGCAGCAGTGTCCATCTGAAGAAGTCACAGCAAGAACTTAGCAATAAGCTCATTTAGCTTAAAGATGCAGCACGGAAACAGGCCCTTTGGAGCACCGGCTCCGCCCCGAGCAGCGATCCCCGCACGTTATCCTACACACAACTACACTAGGGACCATTTACACAAACACCAAGCCAATTAACCTACAAACCTGTAGGTCTTTGGAGTGTGGGAGGAAACCCAAGATCTCGTAGAAAACCCACGCAGTCACGGGGAGAACGTACAAACTCCGTACAGACAGCACCCGTAGTCGGGATCGAACCCGGGTCTCCGGCGCTGCAAGCGCTGTAAGGCAGCAACTCTACCCTGCGCCACCACGCCGCCCTTTTTCCATGTGGGACCAAAGTTGGAGCCATCATACAGCCATAGAATCATGCAGCACAGAACCAGGCCCTTCGGCCTAGCACGTATATGCTGACCACGTATATGTGTCTTTTTGGTCGCCGCTGGATTTTCAACATGTTGAAATATTTTCGACAGTGGTGATCGTGGGATTGACGCCAATGAGCTTGACGTAGCTTGACGTAGGTGCTGTCGTAGATTGTCGCCAGGTAAACGTAGGATGTCGCCAGGATTTCGTAGGTTGTCGCCAGGTGACGTAGATTGTCGCCAGTGCTGATTTTGGTGAATTTCATTGTCGTATTCGCCGGCAGTCGCCTAAAAAAATCACCCAACGTCGTCGAATATTCGGCAACCTGCTACGACTATGACAGTCGCCGGCCGTCGCCTAAAAATCGCCTAAGTGGGACAGGCACATTAGGATTGCTGGCATCTCCTACCATCCAGAGTCCATGTAAAGTCCATGAAAAAGGGATGCCGTGTCAGCGGAACACCACTGCAACCCAATCTTCCTGATTTTCTACCAGTGTTGAGATGGTATGTGATCAGGAAATCTGTGACACAGTTTCTCAGAAAGCACCCTTCTCTCAAAATACGTAACGATACTCTAACTAGGCTGCAGAAGAGGTTAACCAGAATGCTGTTTGGATTAGCAGGTATTAGCTACAAAGAGAGATTTATTTCAGAGGATAAACGCGGAAACAGCCCCTTCAGCCCACCAAGTCCGCACCGAATAGCAATCACCCTGTGCACTAAACTACCACACACTAGGAACAATTTTACAACTTACTGGCCAATTGAACTACAAACCTGTACGTGTTTGGAGTGTGGGAAGAAACTGGAGCACCCATAAAAAATCCTATGCGGTCAAGGGGAGAACATGCAAGCTCCATACTGACAACACCCATCTGTTGTCACCCACTGACAAGATCGAACCCGGGTCTCTGGCACTGTAAGGCAGCAACTCTACTGGTGCACCACTGTGCCACTGAGGTTGGACAGACTTGGATTCTTTGCTCGAGTACACCAGATGTTGAGGGGAGATCTGATAAAAGTATATAAAATTATGAAAGACATAGATAGGATAGACAATCAGAACCTTTATCCCAAAGTGGAAATCTCAAAGACTAGGGGGCATAACTTTAAGGTGAGTAGGGCAAAGTTTGAAGGAGGTGTGCGGGGCAAGTTCTTGTACATAAGAGTGGTGGGTACCGGGACCATCCCGCTAAGGGGTGGTGGTGGAGGCAGATATGATAGTGCCGTTTAAGAGGCTTTTAGATAGGCACATGGATATGCTGGGAATGAAGAGCTATCAACTATATATAGGCAGACGAACTTAGCTTATCTTGGCATTATGTTCGGCACAGACCAAAGGGCCTCCTCCCGTGCTATACTGTTCTATGTTCTGCGCAATCACAACATGCCAGCGGCCCATGGAAAAAAATATGCATCAGGATTCATACTCCTCTCTCCGAATCTGTGAACTCTTCTCCCCTTTAAACTACTCCCCTGTCACACACGCATCCCACAGCAGGCCACCGTTCAAAATTGTGCACAATTGTGTCAGCTACAGAGTCTTACAAGATTCCTTCATCATCTCAGTCATTTATTCCTGGAAAACATCCACTACAACATATACCTGTGTTTGAATTGACGAGTGAAATTCTCTGCGGAGACGTCCAGAGCTTGAAATGCTTCTTTACTCGTTGAGACCCCCTGACACCAGAGCTCAAATGAAAGCTGCCATCATTGACTCCTGGCTTGTTAGGCAGACTCAACTAAAACAGGTTGTGAACCCCTGACTCCTGCAGCAAAAACAAAATCCAGGCTGCCTCCCCTAAGTGAAACAGCTTTGACTCAGAGATGTTCACGTTATTGCAAATCCCTTCATTTCTTCGGGTCAAAAAGTGTTTTCATCAGACACGAATCATGTCTTACCCACTTAGGTTGGAAGTTTTATTCTGTGCTTGTGTCCTGAATAGATATAAATATGGCATTCTTCCAAACACACTGCTGCAGTGTAATGTCTGAAACAGGTGCCCTCCCATCATTTGGCTTGAATGTAAGAATAAAGGGCTTGTACTTCATTATATCACACAGAACATCTCATACAATTGATATGAAATAACCCACTGATTATTATTTACAATCATTGTCGCAGCCATCTTTCACACAGTAAGATCCCAAAATAATTATACTTTGATAATGTTAGTTCGGGGAAGAATGCCAATGCCAGATGAACTCTCTGTTCTACTTTGAATAGGTGCCACAAATCATTAGCAATCCACTGGTAAGAGGCAGATGAGATTTGTTTCAACATGACGTTCAGGAAACAATGTCCTCATAATGCTGCATTTCCACAGAGCAGGATTTATAAATCGTCATGTTGAGGAATGTTACTTTGCAATATTTTCCCTGAGTTTCGGGGATAAATGATTCTGATGCCACCACTATCACCATTGCAGAAGTTTAACTTGGCATGCTCATCTTGGCGTGAGAGACTCACATATTTCCATATTTCCCTCATGAAATAGAAGGCTATGCAATGTCTATGCAATTGCGCACAGCAATCCCATAATTTTCCCTGTAAATGATTTTCCCAACATTCCCATTACTTCCCCCCCATATTTTACCACATTGGGTACAGTTATATTAACTAACTAAACTCCCAACTTGCACGAGTTTGGAATCTAGAAGAAAACCGAAGCACCTGCAAACCGAAGCACATGCAAACTCATAAGGTCATAAGTAATAGGAGCATAATCAGGCCATTCGGCCCATCAAGTCTACTCCGCCATTCAATCATGGCTTATCTATCTCTTCCTCCTAACCCCATTCTCCTGCCTTCTCCCAAAAAACTCTGACACCCGTACTAATCAAGAATCTATCTATCTCTGCATTAAAAATATCCATTAACTCCACACAGACAGGAATGGAGGTCAGGGTTGAACATATGTTTCTGGAGTTGTGAGGCAGCATCTCCCCTCTGACATCCATGTGGTTTTCATGAATTAATATACCCATTCACTCCTACACATTAATATGTGAGGACATCTATCTCTGTCTGTCTGTCTGTCTGTCTGTCTGTCTGTCTGTCTGTCTGTCTGTCTGTCTGTCTGTCTGTCTGTCTGTCTGTCTGCCTGCCTACCTGCCTGCCTGCCTGCCTGCCTGCCTGCCTGTCTGTCTGTCTGTCTCTATCTCTCTATCTATCTATCTACCTATCTATCTATCTATCTATCTATCTATCTATCTATCTATCTATCTATCTATCTATCTATCTATGTCTGTCTGTCTGTCTGTCTGTCTGTCTGTCTGTCTGTCTGTCTGTCTATTTATCTATCTACACTCTGATCTTGTTATCTTCCAGTTGGGTGTTTTTTCTATTTGCGCATAAACGGTACATGATAGTGCTATGATTTTTCGCCACCTTACTCACCTTTTGCCTGTGCTGCCAAGGTGCAACAAGTTTTGTTCTGATCGATGGTATATTTTTAAAATCATAAAAACCGCGCATGTGCAGATTGGTCTCTTCTCTTGTCAGTCACTGCCACGGCAGGGACGGCGACGCCCTTTCCTGCACCATTGCTGCACTGACTGGCCGCATCCGCTGTCAGTCTCCAAGGAGGGGGAGGGCCGCAAAAGTCTCCCCGGTGTGCGCCATTTGACCGCGGCGCTGAGGCTGGAGGAAGTCTGGGCCGGCGCAGTTCAGGCCCCGCTTAGAGGGAGAGGCGCGGGCCTCGGCCTCTCACTCCCCCTCTCCGCTCTACAATAGTGTATTGGAGAGAGCACCAGTCCTCCTGTTGTTATTGCCATCATGTCTGTGCCTTCATTTCAATTCTGCAGCAGCGGGGATAATCTCAATGGTAAGGATCTCTCTGGGTGTGTAAAGGGCCTGTCCCACCAGCATGCGATTGCATCCGTCTAGCACGACCAAACGTGGTGGCTTGAGGAGTACGGCCTCGCGGGGCCGGCCCCACTTCCAACCACAGAGCCGTCTGGAGTTGTGCGGGGCTGGTCCCAACATCATACTCACCAATCAGCTGGGCAGGAAGTGGGCCGACTGAATTTGGATGTCGCACGGCGTCGGGCGGCACGTCATCGCGCAACAGCATGCTTGGCGGTGACGTCATCGCGCAACGCCACGAGCTAGGCGTACGCCGTCAAGACGCTGCGTATGCCGTCAAGGCACTGCGTTCGGCATCAAGATGCTGCGTACGGTGTCGAGGCGGTGCGTGCGGCGTCGAGGCGGTGCGTGCGGCCTCCATGCAACAGCGGGCCAGCAAGCCTTTGCCGCGAGGAAATTTTTGATCTGTCAGTTTTTCGGAGCCCCGTGCGATGTCGGGACCAGCTCCGCACAACTCCATGCGGCTCCGGCGATCGAAGTGGGACCGGGCCCCGTGAGGCCGCACGGCTAGCGCATGCTCGTGGGACAGGCCCTTAAGGTTGGGGGAAGTTGGTTGAATCCTGCAGCCTGCCCTGCTTTTTCAAGCGTCCACAATAACCTGTCCCTGCAGCATTGTCGATCCACACCAGAATCCACCCATGGGTGTGGTGGAAGGAGGGAGCATGCAAAGGGAGCCCCGGGTTCAGGCCTGTACATTGCCTGGTCTACTGGGGAGAGAGAGATAGGAGAGATAGGGAGAGAGAGACAGAGAAAGAGACAGAGAGAAAGAGAGACAGAGTGAGAGAGACAAAGAGAGAGAGAGAGACAGAGAAAGAGACAGAGAAAGAGAGACAGAGTGAGAGAGAGAGAGAGAGAGAGAGAGAGAGAGAGAGAGAGAGAGAGAGAGAGAGAGAGAGAGAGAGAGAGACAGAGAGACAGAGAGAGAGAGAGAGAGAGAGAGAGAGAGAGACAGAGAGAGAGGCAAAGTGAGAGAGACAGAGAGAGAGACAGAGAGAGAGAGAGAGAGAGACACAGAGGGTGAAGAGGAGGGGGAGGGAGTGCTGGGAAATTGAATTTGGTGGCCTGCACTGCTTGAAATGCTAT
This sequence comes from Malacoraja senta, assembly GCA_038087875.1. Taxonomy (NCBI): domain Eukaryota; kingdom Metazoa; phylum Chordata; class Chondrichthyes; order Rajiformes; family Rajidae; genus Malacoraja; species Malacoraja senta. The sequence continues at coordinate 67,411 of JAXLNO010003864.1, forward strand.
GAAATTGAATTTGGTGGCCTGCCCTCTGCTTGAAATGCTATGAAATTGAATTTGGTGGCCTGCACTCTGCTTGAAATGCTATGAAATCGAATTTGGTGACCTGCACTCTGCTTGAAATCGAATTTGGTGGCTTGCACTCTGCTAGAAATGCTATGAAATTGAGTTTGGTGGCCTGAACTCTGCTTGAAATGCTATGAAATCGAATTTGGTGGCCTGCACTCTGCTGGAAATGTTATGAAATCGAATTTGGTGGCCTGCACTCTGTTTGAAATGCTATGAAATCGAATTTGGTGGCCTGCACTCTGCTTGAAATGCTATGAAATTGAATTTGGTGGCCTGCACTCTGGTGCAAATGGAATTTCAAGGAATAGCCATGAGTGAACTGCCAGCCCACCAGCCCTGAGTGACTGATCTGCCAGCCCACCAGCCCTGAGTAACTGAGCTGTGAGCCCACCAACCCTGAGTGACTGATCTCCAGCCCACCAGCCCTGTGTGACTGAGCTGCCAGCCCACCAGGCCTGAGTGACTGAGCTGTCAGCCCACCAGGCCTGAGTGACTGAGCTGCCATCCTACCAGGCCTGAGTGACTGAGCTGCCAGCCCACCAGGCCTGAGTGACTGAGCTGCCAGCCCAAGAATCCATTCGGCCCACAATGTCCATACTAGCCCTCTGGAAACCAGTCCCTTCAGCCCACAACACCCATGCTAGCGCTCCAGAAAGCCCCCCTCTCACTTAGTCTAGTATATTACTAAAACTCTCATCTTGTTGGTTTGGATGTCTGTCTGTGAGTGAGTGAGATCCTGAAATTACACCAAAACGGTACACGATAGCGCTAACATTTTTGCACAACCTTACTCACAATTGTCCTGTGATGTATTTTCAATATGTTTCATTCGGGAACGGGTTGCATTGGGGGATCAGGCCTCCCGTGGGGGCTATGTGTGAGTGGTGGAATATTGCGTTGGGGGAACAGGTTGCATTGGGGGACCAGGCCTCCCATCAGGTCTCTCTTGGTCTAGTATATTAGTAAAACTCTCAGCTTGTTTGTTTGGATGTCTGCCTGTGAGTGCGTGAGTGAGTGAGTGAGTGAGTGAGTGGGTGAGTGAGTGAGTGAGTGAGTGAGTGAGTGAGTGAGTGAGTGAGTGAGTGAGTGAGTGAGTGAGTGAGTGAGTGAATTCCTGTAATTACATCAAAATGGTTCACGATAGCACTACAATTTTTGCACCACCGTACTCACAATTGTCTTGTGGTGTGTTTTCATTATGTTTTGTTCAGATAAAATGTTATATTTTACACGTTATTCACATTTTCATCTTTACAAAATCCAGTTTGAGAAAGAAGCACTGCCAGCAACGGCAGTGTCAGTTGCTGGCAGTTACAGCTATAATGTCACAATGGGATCTCATTTACATAAACTGCCCATGAACAGTGTTCCACCGGACAATGACATCCCAATGGGATCTAATTTACATAAACTGCCCATCAACAATGTTCCACCCAGTGCAATGAGAGATTTGTTACATTGTTGTAAGGAGAGGGAGAAAATGGGGAGGGGAGGAGGAGAAATGTTATTTAAACATTGTGTTTAGTGGAGGAGTGCGATAAGGGAGAGGTGAGGAGTGGGGGAGCAGGGAGAGGGGAGAGGAGAGAGAAGAGGGAGGGTAAAAAGGAGGGGGTGGGAGAGTTGGGGGATGAGGGCAAATGAGCCACGCCTGCGCAGTTGGAGGCTATGGGTTGGGGGAACGGGTTGTGTTGGGGGAACGGGTGAGTGATGGAAATGGGTTTCATTGGGGGAATGGGTGTGGTGGAATATTGCATTGGGGGAACGGGGCCCAACGGGTCCCACTCGGTTTAGTATATTACTAAAATCTCATATTGTTTGTGATTCTGCGTGTGCCCATGTGCACCCGGAACTAGGCCAAAACAGTACATGATAGTGCTACAATTTTTGGACCACCGTACAATTGTCTTGTGGTGTGTTTTTTTAAATCAATTTTCGTTCTGATTGATGTTATATTTTACAAGTTATTCTCATTTTTAACTTTACAAAATCCAGTTTGAGAAAAATCACTTGATGTTGCAGTGGCAGTTAGCAGCTATGACGTCCCAATGGGATCTCATTTACATAAACTGCCAGTGAGCAGTGCTCCACCCCACAATGGCATCACAATGGGATCTCATTTACATTTTAAAAAAGCTGCTTCCACCTCACAATTACCTCAAGGGGGGTAGGGAGGGGAGCGGGGTTATGGAGGGAGGGAGGGAGTGACTGATGTTAGGGAGTGACTGAGGGTAGGGGAAAGGAGAAGGTGGGGGAGGTGAGGGAGGGAGTGGAGGATGGGAGGAGGAGAGGGGTGAGAAGAGGGATGGTGAAGAGGAGGGGGGGAGCGATGGGGATGAGGGGAAATGAGCCACACCTGCACAGTTGGGGGCTATGGGTGAGTGTGCAATATTGCATTGGGGGAACGGGTTGCATTGGGGGAACAGGTGAGTGGTGGAAACGGGTTGTGTTGGGGGAATGGGTGAGTGGTGGAATATTGCATTGGGGGAACGGGTCCCAACCGGTCAGGGGGGTAGGGAGGGGAGAGGGGTTATGGAGGGAGGGAGGGAGTGATTGAGGGTAGGGAGTGACTGTGGGTAGGGGAAAGGAGAGGGAGGGAGAGGTGAGAGAAGGAGTGGAGGAGGGTAGGAGAGAGGAGAGAAGAGGAAGGGTGAAGAGGAGGGGGAGGGAATGTTGGGGGATGAGGGGAAATTAGCCGTGCCTGCACAGTTGGGGGCTATGGGTGAGTAGTGGAATGTTGCGTTGGGGGGAACAGGGTATGTTGGGGAACTGGTGAGTGGTGGAAACGGGTTGCATTGGGGGAACGGGTGAGTGGTGAAATATTGCGTTGGGGGAACGGTGCCCATGGGTCCCACTTGGTCTAGTTTCACAATAAGAATAACAGAGAGATGTTCAGTACTCATCCTTACATCAGGGTACATTGACACAAGCAGGTGAAGTATGCAATTGATCCAACAAGCACAGAAATACAAAAGTTGTTGTTGATGATACTCTGCCACAGGAAACAACCTTTACAGATGAAATTAATTAGAAGATAATGTTAATAAAACCTTCTATTTGCACATTGGAAATGTCTGAAAGGATTTAACTTATTGGAACAAGTGTCAAGTCAAGTCAAGAGAGTTTATTGTCATGTGTCCCAGAATAGACAATGAAATTCTTGCTTGCTGCAGCACAACAGAGTATTGTAAGCAAAAATACAAAACAGTTCAGTGTGTCTATACAGAATAGACACAATTTCTGATGGAAGTTCATTCAAATTAAACAATAATACAGTTTCCTTCTCTAAAGAGATTATTTCAGTAAGTGAAGGAAAGAACTGCAGATGCTGGTGAGAGCCAAAGATAGACCAAAAAAAAGCTGGAGTAATTCAGTGGGTTATGCATTTCTGAAGAAAAGAAATAGGTGATGTTTCGGGTCAAGACCCTTCTTCAGACTGAGAGCCAGGGAAGGGAAACGAGATATAATACCTAGTGTTTAAGAAGGAACTGCAGATGCTGGAAAATCGAAGGTACACAAAAATGCTGGAGAAACTCAGCGGGTGCAGCAGCATCTATGGAGCAAAGGAAATAGGCAACGTTTCGGGCCGAAACCCTTCTTCAGACTGATGGGGGGTGGGAGAAGAAAGGAAAAAGGCGGAGGAGGAGCCCCAGGGCTGAGGGATGGGAGGAGACAGTCTGAGGGCTGAGGAAGGGGAGGAGACAGGAAGAGCTAACAGAATTGGGAGGAATTCAATGTTCATGCCCCCAGGATGCAGACTCAACAAGCGGAATATGAGGTGCTGTTCCTCCAATTTCTGGTGTTGCTCGCTCTGGCCATGGAGGAGACCCAGGACAGAGAGGTCGGATATGGAATGGGAAGGGGAGTTGAAGTGCTGAGCCACCGGGAGGTCAGGTTGGTTATTGCGGACCGAGCGGAGGTGTTCGGCGAAACGATCGCCAAGCCTCCGCTTGGTCTCACCGATGTAGATCAGCTGACATCTAGAGCAGCGGATGCAATAGATGAGGTTGGAGGAGATGCAGGTGAACCTCTGTCGCACCTGGAACGACTGCTTAGGTCCTTGAATGGAGTCGAGGGGAGAGGTGAAGGGACAAGTGTTGCATCTCTTGCGGTTGCAAGGGAAAGTGCCCGGGGAGGGGGTGGTACGGGATGGAAGGGAAGAATCGACAAGGGAGTTACGGAGGGAGCGGTCTTTGCAGAAGGCAGACATGGGGGGAGGTGGGAAGATGTGGCGAGTGGTGGGGTCACGTTGGAGGTGGCGAAACTGATGGAGGATTACTTGTTGTATGTGACGGCTGGTGGGGTGAAAGGTGAGGACTAGGGGGACTCTGCCCTTGTTGCGAGTGGGGGGATGGGGAGAGAGAGCAGTGTTGCGGGGTATGGTAGACACCCTGGTGCGAGCCTCATGTATGGTGGAGGAGGGGAACCCCCGTTCCCTGAAGAATGAGGACATTTCAGATGCCCTGGTGTGGAATACCTCATCCTGGGAGCAGATGCGGCATAGACGGAGGTATTGGGAGTAAGGGATGGAGTCCTTACAGGAAGCAGGGTGGGAAGAAGTGTAGTCCAGATAGCCATGGGAGTCAGTAGGTTTATAGTGAATGTCGGTCAGAAGTCTATCACCTGCGATGAAGATAGTGAGGTCAAGGAATGGTAGGGAAGTGTCGGAAATGGTCCAGGTGTATTTGAGTGCCGGATGGAAGTTGGTGGTGAAGTGGATGAAGTCAGTCAGTTGTGTGTGGGTGCAGGAGGTGGCACCAAAGCAGTCGTCGATGTAGCGGAGGAAGAGGTCGGGGATGGGGCCCTGGTATGTATTGAACAAGGATTGTTCGACGTACCCGACAAAGAGGCAGGCATAGCTGGGGCCCATGCATGTGCCCATAGCTACGCCTTGTTTTTGGAGGAAATGGGAGGTCAAACGAGGTTATTGAGGGTGAGGACCAGCTCCGCCAGGCGGAGGAGGGTGTCAGTGGCCGGGTATAGGTTGCTTCTCTGGTCGAGGAAGAACCGGAGGGCTTTGAGACCATCCTGGTGGGGGATGGAGGTGTAGAGTGACTGGATGTCCATGGTGAAGATGAGGGGGTGAAGGCCTAGAGAATGGAATGCGCGGAGACGATGGAGAGTGTCTGAGGTGTCTTGAACATAGGTAGGGAGGGATTTAACCAAGGGGGATAGGATGTAGGTGGAAATGCGTTCGGTGGGGCACGAACAGGCAGAGACAATGGGTCTACCGGGACAGTCAGGTTTGTGGATTTTGGGGAGAAGGTAAAATCGGGCCGTGCGGGGCTGGGGAACGATGAGGTTGGAGGCTCAGTCAGGCAGGGCGTGGGAGTGGATGAAGTCGGTGATGGTGCTGGAGATGGTGGCCTGGTGCTCGTCAGTGGGGTCATGGTCCAGGGGTAAGTAGGAGGAAGTGTCCGAGAGTTGGCGCATGGCCTCAGCTATGTAGATATAATACCTGAGATATAATACCTATATCTATATATCTATATAATATATCTATATAAACAAGAGATGTATGTCTATGTCTCTCATTTCCCTTTCTCCTGTTTTTCAGTCTGAAGAAGAGTCTTGACTGAAACACCACCTATTCCTTTTCTCCAGAGATGATATGTGACCCGCTAAGCCACTCTAGTTTTTTGTGTCGGAAGGTTTTTTTTCTGTTCCTGGTATGAATGGTGTCCATATAATAGTCCTGACTCGAATTGTCACCTATCGAGTGACCTCCAGAGATGCTGCCTGAGCTACTTTGTGTTTTGTCTGAGAAACTCTGGCTTGACACCGAAAAAAATTTCTAGGGTCAGCGTTTTTCTGATTTCTACTACATTGCCCCGGATTGGCTTTTTATGCGTCTGCACCTAATGAAACATTCAATCTTCCTATCTCAACGATTTGTTTGCAGAGCTTCGTATCAAAGCCAGGTAAATTCTGCCCTAGTTGAGTCCTTTTCAGTGCATGTGAGTTCAAGCGAACTCTAGGCTTTACCAATGTCAAGCTGTTTTAGCTGCATAATAAAATAAAACATAATCATCATGCACTAGAAGAACTCAGCTCCAAATGAATAACTCAAGATTATTTATCTGTCTATTTATTCCACAGGGGCGGACATGGCTCATGATCTACTTAGTTTTTGGCCTTTACTCTGGTAATTTTATTCTGCACCAGTGGCTTGAACAGATGGTACAAAGTGTGGCACTGTTGATCTCTAGACTGTGGCTAATGCTGAGTTCCATGGTTAGATGGAAAGGGGGCCCACAGCAGAAAGACAGCCAACTCACTTGCAAGTATAATAAACATTGATGCAAGAAATTGCACACTGGTATTGTGTCCCCTTATCAATTACGGGCATCTCTTGCTTCAATAAACACCAAACAAATTTGCGTTTTCACCTAACAAACTGCTAACAATGGCCTGTTTCCTTTATCATCGTTACTTTTTTGCATATCTTTCATTCATTGTTCTTTATCTCTCTACATCATAATCCATATCTCTCGTTTCCCTTTCCCCTGATTTTCAGTCTGAAAGAGGGTCTCGACCTGAAATGTCACGCATTCCTTCTCTCCACAGATGCTGTCTGTCCCGCTGCTTTACTCCAGTTTTTTGTGCCCATCTTCGGTTTAAACCAGCATCTGTAGTTCCTTCCTAAACAAATTATTTCACTGGCCTGTTAAACAAAAAATACTCCCCTCAAAACTTCATGATAATGCACTTGATTTTTTTACTATAGTTGGGTCAATTTATACGGATGTGTGCTCAAGTTTCATAAAAGGTAACTTGACGTAACAGCATGATTAAACTGATATTACTGAATACTAACTACTCATGAATCATTTCACAGCGGCTTTTCAGTTCAGCCATAAAATCTTTTGGATTTTGCAAAGAAATGTATTCTATCTATCAAAATACTAAAGTGGAGTGAAGGTCTCTCTTCTACTGGCAGTCCATTCACTTTCCCTAACGCATCCCCCGTTGTTACAAAGCATCACAGCACCGGCTACTAAATAAATACATTCAATTGAAATTCAAGTCGACTGGAGTACCACACAGTCAGGACCAACAAGACCATTTGAAATGTTGGAACTCTGCCTGATACACTGAGCAGGATGCCAAATCCACGCTGTGCGGTGACTCAGGTCTGAGTCAGAGAGTCGTGAAGATAAATCCCAGGCCCCCAATACGCAGGCAGATGCTGAGGGAGCACTGCACTGAGGGAGCACTCCGCCGTTGGATGTTCAGATTTTTTTTGGATGAGACACGTCATATCTACCCTCTTGGATGCATGAGAAAAAAAATTCCACGACATTGCAGGGCAGGTCTTCAGTTGCCCTGTAGTTGCTGGCTGCCTGGTCCTGAGGCAAGCCTGGGCTCTGGTGCAATTTTCCTCTGGACCCTCTCTTCCTTCTCTTCAATGTGGCGGAAGGCAGCGTGGGGGTTGCCCCAGTACGGCAGCCTTTGTAGTCACACACAATGTGCGGCACAGTGGCGCAGCTGGTAGAGTTGCTGCCTCACAGAGAACTGGGTTTGATCCTGTCTGTGTGGAGTTGGCACGTTCCCTCTGTGGCCATCCTCTGGGTACACTGGTTTCGATATGATACAAAATGATAGCATACAATAGAGCTTTGTTTATCCCAGGAGGGAAATTGATCTGCCAATAGTCATAAAACACAAAATAAAACCATGAAATTAAAGTGATGAGTGAAAAGGATTGGGGATGTGCAAATATTGGGGGGGGGGGGGGGAGGAGTCAATCTACCCCACGACAGAAGGGGGAGGATTAGTACAGTTCGATGGGCATAGGGAAGAAAGATCTCCTGTGGCGGTCTGTACTGCATCGTTGTGGAACCTGTCTGTTGCAGAAGGTACTCCTCAGGTTGACCATTGTGTCATGGAGGGGGTGAGCTGTATTATCCAAGATGATCTGCAGTTTGAGAAGCATCCTCCCCACCAAGACCACCTCCCATGAATCCAACTCCACCCCCAGGACGGAGACAGCCTTCTTGATGAGTTTGTTAATCCTATTGTCATCTGTGGGCTTCGCCCTGTTGCCCCGGTACACAACAAAAGAAGATCGCACATCCCAAAGACGTGTGGGTTTGTAAGTTAACTGGCCTCTGTAAATTTCCCCTATTGTGTGTAGGGAGCAGATACGAAAGTGGGATCATGTCAAATTAGTGTGAATGGGTGATCGATGGTCAGCGTGGACTCGGTGGGCTGAAGGGCCTGTTTCCAAGCTGTATCTCTAATACAACCAGTAAGGCTAAGGAATAACGTTTTGTTTAAAAAAAATGTTTTACAGTTAATATCAATGGGACAATAAATAAATAAATTATAAAGTGAGGACAACTTAATTTTTCCCCACCCGCCATCATCTCCCATTGATTATGAATGTATTTAGATCTGGCTTGACCTGGGACAACCCAGCAAGGAGGCTTCCCATTTGCGAACTGGGACTACAAATAGTTCAGTTCTGACCTGAGATGTTAATTCGGTTTCCTAATCCACAGATGCTGACTGACCAGCTGAGTGTTTCCAGCATTTTCCATTTTAGTTGGAGGATGGGAAACCTGCAGAGGCTCATGCTGTTCTTTGGCGATTTTGGTGGGTGAGCACAGAGGTGACCGCAACCTGTGGTAGGAGAACAGAAAATAGTGTCACGGCCTTAGACCCCGTCTATTGCTGGAAATTGGCACTTTCTTCCAATGACTCCATTTACACCTTGCCTTGCCGAGGCACCTCACGCTACCTCGGCAAGGCCAGCAGCATAATCATGGACGAGTCGCAGCCTAGCCACTCGCACTTCTCCTTCTCCCATCGTGCAAAAGGTACAGAAGTGTGAAAACGCACACCTCCAGATTTAGGGACAATTTCTTCCCAGCTGTTATCAGGCAAACTGAATCATCCTCCCACAACCAGAGAGCAGTCCTGAACTACTAGCTACCTTATTGGTGACCCTAGGACTATCTTTCATTGCACTTAGCTGGCTTTACCTTGCACTAAACATTAACCCCTTTATCATGTACCTATACACTGTAAATGGCTTGATTGTAACCATGTATTGTCTTTCCGCTGACTGGTTAGCACGCAACAAAAACTTTTCACTGTACCTCGGTACACGTGACAATAAACTAAACTCATACGTAACCAAAACTTCTGGCTAACGCCTGGTATACAGTAAGTGATGGCATTGGGAAGGAAGACCTGCCTTATTGTGCTGTATATTTTTTTCTCCATATCTGGCCATTGATCTTTGTAGGATTGTGCTGTTCACAAATGGCAGCCACACTTCATACCTTAATGCGGTGATTAAGCTTCAGGTTTAATTCATTGCCTGAGCCTACGGTTGTGAAAGACATTATATAAATGCAAATCTTTCTTTCGCACATGGAATCATGTCTTTCACGTGGAAAACTGCTCTCTCGTAAGAAAGGCAATTAAAATAAATCTGTTTCATACACCACAAATCTTAAATTACTGACAAACATGATGCTTTATGGCCAAACAAACAAATTGTAGGCTTTTTGAAATTGTGCAATAGTGTAAAATGGTTGATTCATTTTTATTAGATATAAAAAGGGCTGCCAATTCAGCATCACCCTTTTTTGACCATTGCACAATTGTCCAATTTGTTTTATTTTTTCAGTCCTGCTGAAAATATCGCCTTAGGTAAGTGTGTTTATGCAGTCTTCAATGCCTTACTGAAGAGAAGGAAATAAAGGCTTGCTTTCATGGTTTATTTTTGCAACCTCAGGTCACCTTAAAGCACATTACGGCCAATGAAGTACTTTAAAAGTGTAATCACTCTTGTACGATACGAGTGACCCCTTCGATCCTTACATGAGCCACTGACCATATATCCTCTCCCTCATTAAGATTGCCTGCTTCCATCTCCACAGCATTGCCTCACTCTGTCCCTGCTTCAGCCCATCAGCTGAAGAAAACCTTACGCGTGCCTTTGATTTGACTTTTCTAAATGATGGGTGTTCACTTGCCAACTTAGTTTAGTTTAGTTTAAAGATACAGCATGGAAACAGGCCCTTCGACCCACCGGGTCCGCGCCGACCAGCGATCCCTGCATATTAAGACTACCCTACACACACTCGGGATGATTTTTACATTTATCAAGCCAATTTACCTCCATACCTGTACATCTTTGGAGTGTGGGACGAAACCGAAGATCTCGGAGAAAACTCACGCAGGTCACGGGCAGAACGTACAAACTCCGTACAGACAGCACCCGTAGTTGGGATCGAACCTGGATCTCCTGCGCTGCAAGCGCTGTAAGGCAGCAACTCTACCACAGTGCCACCATGCCACTCTTGTCATAACAGTCATAACCCTGACTCAGGATTTTTCACAGTAATCTTCACCTTGTTCTTGTGCCTGGTCTGCTCATTCTGTGGAGGTCAAGGTCACAGCAACGTGCAACTTCCTGGACACAGGGTCACTCTAGAAACTCAGCAGCAGAAGCAGACTCATTCTGTTCATTACAAAGTTCCACAATTTTTGCAGCCTGCTCATGCAATAATTTCTGATCAATGCAGTCTTACCCTCTTCCAATGCTTTCAATCCACACGTAAATGAGAACTCTGAGAGGATTGCAGCATTGAGCGTATGTTTCAACACGCCATGCAGCCTTGCTCTTGCTCTTAATGCAGCTACACACACGGGTAATGATGATGTTCACTGTAGACCCAAGTGGATGCAGGAATCACAGTGCATACTTCATATGGGAGGTGGGTAAGCGCTCAGTGTCCCCGCTAGGCTAGTGAAGTGCTACATTTTAGTTTAGTTTAGTTTAGAGATACCGTGTAGAAACAGGCACTTCAGCCCACCAGGTCCACACTGACCAGCGATCCCTATACACTAATGCTAACCTACATACTATGAATAATTTGCACTACATAACAAAGCCAATTAGCCTCCAAACCTATACGCCTTTGGAATGTGGGAGGAAACCGGAGCACCCGGAAAAAACCCCACGTGGTCACAGGGAGAACGTACAAACTCCGTACAGACAGCATCTGTAGTCAGGATCGAACCCGGATCTCTGGCGCTGCAGGACAGCAACTCCACCGCTGCACCACCATGGCATCCACCATGCCATGCCACACATTTTTAGCTTATCCACACCTGTTCTTTGACCAATATCCCATCCATTTTGAAGGAGACCTGAACTGGTGGTAATTCAACATAGAGAAATATTTCAATGTACCAACAGAAAGTAAAATCCAGTTTCTGGGCAAAATCGCTTCCAGTTTGATTTGAAATACCATTTGGAGGTGGACAGCACAGCTGAGGGCCCACATATGGCCCAACTTTGGGCATCTCAAGAAGGTGGTAATTCATCCTTTACTGGAATCACTTTGGTCCTTGTGGAGACATCGTTCTTTTGCGGGTTTTCGGCGGGTAATTCCAGGATTCTGACAAAGTAAAGAGTTTTTATTATTTTAGTATTTTATTATTCAATTCCGACACAGGGGGTGGCATGGTGGCCCTACGGCAGAGTTGCTGCCAGAGACCAGGGTTCATTCCTGACTCCGGGTGCTGTCTGTACGGAGTTTGCACGCTCTCCCCCCGTGACTGCGTGGGTTTTCCCCGGGTGCTCTGGCTTCCTCCCACACTCCAAAGATTTATAAGTTTGTAGGTTAATTGGCTTTGGTAAGGATTGTAAATTGTCCCTAGTGTGCAGGATAGTGCTAGTGCAGTCGGATCACTGGTCGGCGCGGACTCGGTGGGCCGAAGACCTTGTTTCCGCTCTGTATCTCTAACTAATCTAAACTATACTAATGATGAATGTCTGTGATGGATGAATGAGTTGGGTTGGACATGAGAGGGGAATATGCAGGTAGGGGTGCTCAGAATTCAAATTGAACCATTGCATCTTCCAGTGCAGTTAAAGGTTGTCTATTAGTGCAACTTCCCACTGTTGTGCTATTAACTAACCCACAGCGGGGCAAACTTTAATTCAGGTGCACACGTGGATGATTTTCTGAAAGTAAGTTTAAATTATCATAATTGGCAGCAACTGGAGGGCTGCCTGCTCGCTTGGGAACACACAATGACTGGTTTATAAAAGATGAAAGTGGATGACCGTGAGATTTATAAAGCACTTTTAATGCAGTAAAATGTTCCACGATGATTATTACTTCAAGATTACACACTGAAAATCTGTCACCTCTCCATGATAGTGGGGAACTGCTGGATCAAACCATCAACCTCTTCCATGAGCTGTCTTCTATGACATGGAATGAGCTGCCAGAGGAGGTAGTTGAGGCAGGTACGATAATAACATTTAAAAGAGACTTGTATAGGCAAATGGGACTAGCAAGTTGGTGTCATCTTGGTTGGCTTGCACGAGTTGGGCCAAAGGGCCTGCTTCCATGCTGTGCGATTCTATGACTACCACCCATAAAATGAGAGCTAATGGCAGAAAAATAGGTGGGAGGGCATGTTATTTTTTTTTTTATTTTTATTTTTTTAAATTTTTATTTATTAGAAGTACATTACATTACAACCACATACATTAATACTCGTCATTTATATCTTCTTACAATTAATGTACTCCCTTTATTTATTTTTTTACACTAGAGAAAGAAAAGATTGAAAGAGAGAAGAAAGTGAAGGAAAAAGTGCGTGTAGAAAAGTGTAGAAAATGTAACAACAAAAAAGGACGAAGACCCTATAAGAGCGAAATTAAAAACAAAAAGAAAAAGAGTTAAGAAATAAGCCCTAAGAAAAGAAAAGAGAAAGAGAAAAAAAGAGAAACAAATGTTTTTTTTTTTTGAGCATCACGTAAATAGGACATACCAACTCTTCAACTATCATCCCCCCTTACCCGACCTCAATTTTTTATTTTTTTTAAAGTACTTTTGCACCCTATGTTTGTAATAATTCTATAAATGCAGACCACGTCAGGTGGAAGTGATCTGGTTTACCTGCTAGGAGGAGTCTTATCTCTTCAAGGTGTAATGTTTCAAACATATTTGAAATCCACATATTTATAGTTGGTATTGGAGCCTTCTTCCAAAATTTTAGAATTAGCTTTTTTCCAGTTATTAACCCATAATCCATTAATTTCTTTTGAAACACATTTAGTTCTGGATCATCTTCCGTTATTCCGAAGATAATCCATTCTGCTTTGGGTATCAGTCTTGTTTTAAATAACTTTGTAAAGATTTCAAAAATTTCATTCCAAAATTTTTGAATTTTTGTACAGAAGACAAATGAGTGCGCTATAGTTGCTTCTTGGGATTGACATTTATCACAAATAGATGATACGTTTGGGAAAATTTTATGAATTTTAGTTTTCGAATAATATAATCTATGTAAAATTTTAAATTGTATTAAAGTGTGTCTTACATTAATCGAGCATTTATGCACTTTTAATAAGTATTCATTCCAACTTTCCTTTGAAATTTTAATAGCTAACTCTTGTTCCCAGTCTCTTCTGATACCCTCCGTAGATGGTATTTGTGCATTTAAGATAATATTGTACAAATATGATATTAAGTTTGCTGATTCCGCTTTTATCTGCATTGCCTCGTCCAGTACATCTGCTGGGTTATTATGATGATCTTTTGTATATTTTTTCAAATAGTCGCATATTTGAAAGTATTTAAAATATTGATTATTTCCGAGTTTATATTTTATTTGTAATTGTTGAAATGAAAGTAATTTTCCAGTTTCATACAAGTCACCAAGCGTTTTAATTCCTAGTCTATCCCATTGTGTATAAGCTTTATCTATAATAGAAGGACTAAACAAAGGGTTATTGACTATAGGTAATAAAAGTGATAAGTTTCTTAATTTTAAATTTTGTTTTATTTGTTTCCAAATACGGATTGTACTATGAATAATTGGGTTCTTATTATAGTTTATGTTATTCAATTTCATTGGAGAGAGGAGGATCGCTCCAATGTTTCTAGAGGAGCAATCCTCTTTCTCCATTACAATCCAGTCTACTTGCTGGGCGGAGTTATCCATCAGTTGAATCATGTTTTTAATATTTACTGACCAATAATAATACATAAAATTAGGTAGTGTTATAATGGGAACTTTATGACTTTGCAATGGGATTCATAAATATTGAGCGAGTGGTCCGAAACAGTACAAGCAGAGTGTAATTTGGGAAAATGGGAGGTCATGCACTTAAGGTGAATCAAAGATAGGTTATTATCTAAATGGAAAGAGACTGCATACGAGAAAAGAACAGAGGAATTCTAGGTTTTCTCTGTAGCATGGATCATTAAAAATTATCAGCAAGTTCAACACATAGTTAGGAAGGTCAATAGCATTTTCATCTTCATTGCAGGATTGGAGTTTAGAATATGAAAGTATTGTTACAATTGGATTGGGTGTTGGTAAGGTTACACCTGGACTACTGAACACAGTTTTGGTTCCCTGACCTAAGAAAGGATTTAGTATCATTGGTGGTAGTAGAAAGGATATTCATCAGGATAATTCCTAGGAAGAGAGGATTGTCTTCTCAGGAAAAGCTGAAAAGGTTGGGTCTGTACTCTATAGAGCTAAGAAGAATGAGGGATGATCTTATTGAAACATATAAGTGGCCATTACAGAATAAATGTTGCGATGTTCTGACTAATGGGAGAGTCTCAAACAAGGGGATGTGGTTTCAAGATCAGATGGCAGTCATTTAAAACAGAGGAGTGGAGATTTGTTTCAATTTCACAGAGAATAAATTGCCATAGAGAGCTGTGGAGGGTAGATCATTAGAGGTATGTGTGGAGGTAGATACATTTTTGAATAATCAGGGAATTGCAGGCAATAGGAGTTGAGGCAGGGGATAGATCAGCCATGATCATATTGCATTGCAGGGCTGGCTTGAGGCATATGGTCAACTCCTCTCCTATTCTGGAGTAACTCAACGGGACAGGCAGCATCTCTGGAGAAAAGAAACAGGTGACATTTTGGATTGGAGGCCTTCTTCAGACTCTACCAGGCTGAGACCAGGTGCAAGTTCTCAGACACTTCCTCATACTTACCCCTGGACTTAAACAAGAATCTGAAGAAGGGTTCCGACCCGAAACGTCAACTATTCCTTTTCTCCAGAGATACTATCTGAGCCGCTTAGTTACTCAGCATTTTGTGTCTGTCTTTGTTTTAAACCACCATCTGCAGTTCTTTGCTGCACATTTTGCCTGCTCCTATTCTCTTCTTTTCTTCTGAACAAAGATGATTGTGATCCAATAGTTGTGGAAGTGCCCAGTGTGCAACGCTTCCGGTGGATGCCAACCAATAATTCAGCATTTCAATCTCCACCCATGAGGACAGCCAGGAGCAGGATTTGAAAGTAGACACAAAATACTGGAGTAACTTAGCGGGTGAGGCAGCATCTCTGGAGAGAAGGAATAGGTGATGTTTCAGGTCGAGACCCTTCCTCAGATCTGTAAACTATATCCTTGGACACAGAGCCAGGATTGCTATCTCTCAGCAATAGACAGTATTCTGTTGGCACCCTGTAGATTGATGATGCATGTGAATCAATCACACTTAGCTAGCATCACTAACTCCACCCCATTATAACATTTATACTAACGCCCATTCCCAGCACCGTTGGTTGAAGCAGCCAGGATGAACTGACAACACCTCGCTCTGTAACGCTGCCAAGTTAAAGTGCTGAATAAAGATGTGTGTAAATCTTATATGCTTTGAAGTGATTTACATGGTGTCAGAAGTGGGATCAAAGGAAACTTGCAGTTTGTGGACAGTTTTATCAAAGGATATCAGCCCTAGTTCCTGACAGGCACGATTGCCAAGCAGGGTAACTGAATTAAAGTCCAGCACATGGAAAGTCAATTCCCTAGTTGTTTTCTTCAGTACACATTTCAAGTTGGCTTTGCCCAGAGGAAATAGCACCTCCCCACCAAAAGCATGCAAAGTGGATGCGTCCTTGACAAGTGGCTCGTTAGCCCTGATCCTGTTAAAAAGGTTGATTGACATTGTATTAACTCTCGCCCCCGTATCCAGTTTCGCGCCAAAAGCAACATTGTTTACAAATATCGTCACTGTAGGATCAGAGTTCTTGGCAGCAGCATACTGTAACATGTAAACAGTAGGATCATCTTGCGAGTCAAATGAAATACATTCGGGGGCGGCTTCGAGCTGGAAATGGGGAGTCAGTATGTTGCTGTCTCGTTGCAAAAAATTGAGATTAGACTTGGGACTGGGCGCATTCTTTCCTCGGGCCCTGATAGCAGCCCGACAGGCTGAGGCAAAGTGATTTCGCTTTTTGCAGTAATTACAAGCCTTCCCGAGGGCGGGGCAGGTGGATTGCCTGCGGTTATTTTCCGTCCTAGATGCAAAGAACTCATTCTGGCAGATACCGCTGGACAAGAGGTCATCAAACCTTACCACATTTGCCACCCAATTCGGCAGATATAAGTTTCTGAGAATGCCATTCGGGATCAACTCTGCCAGCGAAGTCTTCCAAAGAACTATGGAACAATTGTTCGAGGGTCTGCCTTGTGCCATTATTGTCGATGATATTCTTGTCTATGGCAAAGACGCGGCGGAACATGACCACAATCTCAGGCTCATTTTGGAGCGTGCTGTCAAGATCAACCTCAAGCTCAATCCTGACAAGTGCAAGTTCAGGGTTCCAGTGGTCTCCTATGTCGGCCACATCTTCACCCCTGACGGCCTCAAACCGGATCCGAAGAAGACTTCTGCCATCACAGAAATGCCCGCACCCACTGACGTGAAAGGCCTGCAACGTTTCCTGGGCATGGTAAACTATCTCGGAAAGTTCATACCTAACCTCAGCGAATTAAGCTCCACATTGCGGCAGCTGACAAAAAAGGACACTGCATGGTCATGGTTCCAGCAACATCAGGATGCCTTCGATGATCTGAAATCAAAACTGACCAGTGCACCGACCCTGACTTTTTTCGACCTGAAACGTCAGGTGGTGATCACCTGCGATGCCTCGAAACTCGGGCTCAGCGCAGCCTGCCTGCAACCGTCTGATGATGGTACCCTACTACCCGTCGCGTATGCCTCTCGCACCATGACCGACACGGAGCAGCACTACGCGCAAATCGAAAAGGAACTGCTGGCGGTCGTCTTTGCCTGCTCCAAATTCCACGACTTCGTCTTTGGCAACACATTCATGGTTGAGACGGACCACCAACCACTGGTGACAATCTTGAACAAGCCTATCCACGCCGCCCCAGCTCGTTTGCAGCGCATGATGTTGCAGCTGCAGCGGTACGACTTCTCTATTACCTACAAAAAGGGCAAGGACATGCATGTTGCTGACACACTCTCTCGTGCCCCTCGAACATCTTGCGAACAACACCCACACGAACAGGAGAATTTCACTGTTCTCGGTGTCGGTCTAATCTCCAGCAAGCAACTGCGCACCCTGGCTGCGCACACTGCCAAGAATGATACGCTTGAAGCCCTCTCGTCCATCATCAAGACAGGCTGGCCAGGCAAACAATCCAACACGCCCACTGAGGTGCAGCCGTACTTTTTGGTCCGCGATGAACTGGTGGTTCAGGATGGTGTGGTCGTCAAGGGCCACAAGGTAGTTGTACCTGCATCGCTACAAGACGAATACTTCAAAGAGGTACATGGCGGTCACCCAGGAGCCGACTCCACACTGGCACGCGCCCGGGATCTGTTCTACTGGCCTGGAATGGCCACGTACATCCGGGACCGCGTAGCCTCCTGCCCCACTTGCAACAATCTTGCGCCTCATCAGCAGCGGCAACCCCTTCTGCAACAACCTCCACCAGCACTGTCATGGTTGTCGATGGCTGCGGACATTTTCGAATGGTGCGGTAAGCACTACCTCGTTCTGGTCGACTCGTACTCCAACTGGTTTGAACTTGACCAACTGACCTCCCTCACGTCGGTGATGGTCATCAGGAAGCTGAAAAGACATTTCTCAGACCATGGCATTCCTGTTATTCTGAGAACCGACAATGGTCCACAGTTCACCAGCCACTTGTTCAAGCTTTTCGCTGACCGATGGAACTTTCAGCACGTCACAAGCAGTCCCGAGTATCCACAGAGTAATGGACTCGCTGAACGCGCTGTCAGGAGCGCCAAGCATTTGCTGGAGGGAGCGCGCATTTCAAAGTCTGACGTCTATCTCGATCTACTGAATCTCAGAAACATTGCGAGAGACGTAATCTTGGGGTCACCAGCACAGCGGCTGCTGTCGAGGGTGACGAGGTCTCCGGTCCCCATCGCACAACAGCAGCTGGTTCCTCGGGTGTTGAAGCCCGCCACTATCCAGCAACGTCTCCAAGAGAAGCACGATACCCAGAAACGGTCATACGACAGCTCCAGCAGACAACTCCAGCCTCTACTGCCGGGCCAGGTCATCCGTCTGCGAACTCCAACTGGTCATTCTCGTCTGGGCGTTGTTGTGCGCCCGACTGATGAGCCGCGATCGTACCTTGTGGACTGTGAGGGAGCGGTTTACCGGAGAAGTCGTCAACACCTGCTTGCTGTGAAGTAGCCCCGACCGCCGCCCGCCGATCCATATGCTCCGCCGCTCCAGTTCCAGCCGCCTTCTGCAATGTCTCCCGCCCGTCCCCGCATGCCTGGCACTCCCCCACGTCTATCGGTCTCCACTAACCACGGGGTTTCACCCACCGCATGTTTCCCCCCTCGGTCACCACAAGCCTCTCCCGTGCGGTTTTCACCTTCAGCCTCTCCACCTCATCCTTCAGTTGAGGGAGGGGATGGTTGGGTCCGTACGCATTCGGGCCATGTTAGTAGACCACCAGACAGGTATGGCGAGTATGTTTAATATGCTTTTAATCTTTAGGGGGAAGGATGTAGATTGATGATGCATGTGAATCAATCACACAATCAATCATCACTAACTCCACCCCATTATAACATTTATACTAACGCCCATTCCCAGCACCGTTGGTTGAAGCAGCCAGGATGAACTGACAACACCTCGCTCTGTAACGCTGCCAAGTTAAAGTGCTGAATAAAGATGTGTGTAAATCTTATATGCTTTGAAGTGATTTACACACCCCACGTTGCTAACCATGTTTATCAGCCTTTGCTATTCAGGTTAGTTTAGTTTAGAGATACAGCATGGAAACAGGCCCTTTGGACTACCGAGTTCACGATCACCATCAATCCCCTGTTCACACTAGGGTGGCACGGTTGCGCAGCGATAGAGTTGCTTCCTTGCAGCGCCAGAGAACAGGGTTTGAACCCGACTACAGATGCTGGCTGTACGGAGTTTGTATGTTCTCCCAGTGACCTTGTGGGTTTTCCCCGGGTGCACCGGGTTCCTCCCACACACCAAAGACATAGAAGTTTCATGGTTAATTTGGCATTGGTTAAAATTGTAAATTGTCCCTAGTGTGTAGGATAGTGCAGCTAGGGTACGGAGATCGCTGGTCGACGCGGACCCGGTGGGCCGAAGGGCCTGTTTACACGCTGCATCTCTAAAATAAACTAAACACTAGGTCTATGTTATCCCAGTTTTACCATTCACTCCCTACACTGCAGAGGTAATTTACAGAGGCCAATTAACCTACAAAGCCGTGCAAACCCCCACACAGACAGCATCCGAGGTCAGGATTGAACCAGGGTCTCTAGCGCTGTGAGACAGCTGCTTTGCCAGCTGCACCACTGTGCCGCCCTGTTTACCTGCATCGAAATGTATCGGCAATTTTAGTAATGCAGCAAATAAATTACCAGTTGCAAACATTTCTCAGTGAAAATTTCAGGACGTATGAAAAGTTTAAAGAATTACTAATTTAGGTGAAACAAGGAGGTCAAGCATATTTGAAAATAATGTTTGACCTAAGGAAAAACTGACAGCTCTGATCTTTGGAGATGTTTTTTTTTCCCTGACTGTATTAAGGTCACAACCAATCAATATACTTTGTCAGGAACATGACAGACCACAGTGCAATACTTTCCAAATCTATCAGAAAGCTTAGTTATTCTTTAACTTAACATTCACACAACACTCTATATTTTCTCAGGAACTGAAGCCCAGATGGAAATAAACTTGTACAAACAATTCTCTACATTACTCAATTCTATTAACCCTTTGATGTACCGCAAAAAAACAATAACAAAGGGATTTTGAAGTGTATGTCCACAAATATCTTAAGGTAGAGGTGCTGGGAGAAAAGCTGGTTAAAAAATGGCACCAGGAATGATTTCCTTTATTGATCAAGGCAGAGAAGACAAGATGGAAAATTTGGTGCAGGAGCTAGGTAGTGGAATTAAACCAAAAACTTAATTGTTGGTTATCATACATATGGCAAACCACAATTCCCCATCAATGCCATCATATTATCAGATTCTATAAGATTTCAAATTGGATATGCAAGAAAGTGCAAAAAAACACACGCTGTTTATTATGGAAGGATGAAAGTGGGGAAATGGCTTTTGTCAGATAAATCGAACTTTTTCTTTGAACAGGACTTGCACGAGAAAAACAAGAAAAAACTTATGATAATCAGCTCGTCCACTGTACAATTTATTCCGGCTCTCGTTATATACTTTTTAAAGCCTTAGCCAGCAATGTCACTACCACGTTTTTGAAACAGCTAGATTTTAAGGCATAAAGGATCAATTTTAATTGCTTGCTCTCTGTTTTGCAGTGTAAAAATCCGCTTGATTTATGCTATAAAAAATAAAATATAATGTTGAACTCATACCATACACGCCAGTTAAGTTACTTATTTAAAACCTACATAGCGCAAGATCCATTTTTGATTGAATTTGTCATGGAATACACTTGAGATAAAGAACAACTGCAGACTGCTGTGGCTGGTTAGTTACTGAGGGCTTTCACTGTTATTTGTAAAGTACTGGTTAATATTAAAGAAGGACCTAGAATTACTGTTAATTATAGTCTGGGTGCTTCAGGTGACAGCAGCCAAGGATGGTATTCCAGTAGCAACTTGTCCACCTCATGAAATGGTCCACGTCATGCTGATTGTAAAGAGGAGTCATAACACACTGTGTCTTTACTACAGTTTATTCATGATACACATACTTTACTGCCCTAGCTGTTCGTGGTCTGTCACCGGAACCAGAGAGCGAGCACTGGGTGGGAAGGTTGTAATTATACTAGTGATGTGGGGAGTGGTTAGTAGTGGTGAGGTCACTATGTTAAAGGTACATGCACATATCATCTACACTGATCCTGAACCATACCTCATGATCTCTGCTTGCATTAGGTCGAACTAAATTTCCTGACCTCCAGCGTGTCGAATGTATTATCACCACAGCCTTTCTTCATGGAAAGGTCAGTGGTGATTACACCATTTATGACAAGAACTAACAAGGGCCGCACGGTGGCGTAGGGGTAGAGTTGCTGCCTTGCAGCGCCAGAGCCCTGGGTTCGGTGCTGACTATATGTGCTGTCTGTACGGAGTTTGTACATTTTCCCCGTGACCTGCTTGGGTTTTCTCCGAGATCTTCAGTCTCCTCCCACACTCCAAAGACGTACAGGTTTGTAGGTTAATTGACTTGGTATAAATGTAAATTGTCGCCAGGGTGTATGGGATAGTGTAAGTGTACGGGGATCACTGGTCGGTGGGGACTCTGTGGGCCAAAGGGCCTGTTTCCGCTCTGCATCCCTAAACTAAACTAAACTAAACTAACATCCCACAGCGAACCAGTCTGACAATCAGAAGGCCCATCCCACTGTTGCCTCTGATGATCAGAGATTTATTTAAGAACACATAAAACTAGTACTAATTACAAATATAAATATACTGTGACATAGAGTCATAGAGTCCTACAGCATGGACACAGGCCCTTCGGCCCAACTTGCCCATGCCGACCAACATGCCCCATCTACATTTGTCCCATCTGCCTGTGTAGATAAGGCCCATATTCCTCTGAACCTATCCTCTCCATGTACCTGTCAAAATGCTTCCTAAACATTGCGACATTATCTGCCTCAACTATCTCCTCTGGCAGTTCGTTCCATTGAGAGGAAAAATTAAAACTAACTTAAAGCTGTCTTTTACACGAACGTTGGTGAATTCATTCAAATGAACGGATCCATGCTAGACATATGACAGTGGGTAATTCAGCCTAGCATTGCCACATAGGAAGCTTGCAGGTGCGTGGTGTTGTGAGAGGTACAATTTGAAGCTAATGCTAAATCAAAGTGTTATCTACCCATTTTAAGACCAGTCAGAATGATAACTTGATCAGAAGGTTAGTTGACGGTCCAGCATCAATCCTTACCAATGAATAAACTGGGGTTTACCGTTGAATTTATGTGTTGGAGTTAATGATGCATCAACAAACTCATACAACCAGTTCTCATCAAGATGTTCACAAGCTTCTGAACAAATTAATTAATCCCTTTCTTGTCAATTATCAAAGAAGTCAGACAGCACAAAAAAGTCATGAATGAACAATTTATTAATCTTTGAATTATACTGTAGATAACAGCACTTGAAGCATTGAACATGCAAATAATTAGGAGATCGGGTTAATTGACAAAACAAATAACAGATTACAAAAATAGTTAATCTGTGTCAAAATAATTCAGCAATAATTTGTTTCTGATTATAAATTTACAGCTGAGATTAGTCTATGATTGATATAAATTGGGAGTATTAATTTGAGATTAGGCTCTTTAGCTAGTTGGCGAGGTGTATAAGTTTTAAATAGATAGCCTATTGAACAGATTAATATGCTTGCAGTTAGTAATATTCATGAAAGTCTATACCCGATTGCTGTGAAATGGACACCTGTAGGATGAATGTCACTGAGAAGTCCATTTGAAGAGGTTTAGTTTAGTTTAGTTTGGAGGTACAGCTTGGAAACAGACCCTTCGACCTGTTGAATCTACATCGTTCAGCTATCCCCCCACACTAGCTCTATCCTACACACACACTCCGGACCATTTATAATTCTACCAAACCAAATAGCCTACAAACCTGCACGTCTTTGGAGTGTGGGAAGAAACTGGAGATTCTGGAGAAAACCCATGCAGGTCACCGGAAAAATGTACAAACTCAGTACATACAGCACCCCTGGTCAGGATCAAACCCATGTCTCTGAAGCTGTAAGGCATCAAATCTACTGTTGTGTCTCCACGCCGAACAAAATCGGTATCACCTGTTCCTTCTGGTGTCCCTGTCCCCAGGCACATTGAATCTCTGGAGCTTTCCGTGGACTGATTTGGTAAGTCTCTGGTGCGGCATATAAGGTTAACTTGCAAATCATAATGTAAAGATATATATAAGACAAAAAGTGTATTTTTACCTCACAGAAGTAGACCTGATTTGTACTCCCGAGCTAGAAGGCAAAACAAAGAAGGAATAAACAATTCATCAGAATGTTCTCTTAACAATAACTTCTCTTCACCAAAGGTCTTTGGACTTTAGATCTATTTGTAGCAACTACCTAGCAATTAAGGGCCTGGGTTAGCACAAGGACATATACGACAACACAAATGAAGACATAATTGGCACATATGGAGCAACTGTATTGGCCCGTTTCCACAGAATACATACGTTTTGAGTTAATAATCAGTTAACAGGAGAAAAGGTGACGAAAAGAATGTGGGAAAAAAAGCAATTAATCTCTGCTGATGTGCATGCAGGTGACAAATCTGTAAACAATGATGGCCGCCATAGTAACAGCAGTCCAGTTCAGTAGAATTGGCTCTGAAGCGAATGATTTAATCAATTAATGCACAGGGACGTCTTTTTATAAAACTACTTAGGTACTGAGAGGCAAGAGTTCCCAGAGTACATTAGGACAACACGGGGAAAGTAATGTCAGAAGTTGCTGATCATGCATATTCTTGCTTTCAATTTGTGAAGAGATGATAACTAAATCTCTGTACATTAGTCAAATTGCAGCAAAGTGTGGACCATCACACTAATCAGCCTCCATTCTATTGACTCCATTTATACCTCACACTGCCTCGACAAGGCCATCAGCATAATCAAGGACGAGTCCCATCCTGTCCACTCCTTCTTCTCCCCTTTCCCATCGGGCAAAAGGTATAGAAGTATGAAAAAACACACCTCCAGATTCAGAGACAGTTTCTTCCCAGCTGTCATCAGGCAAATGAATCATCTTACCACAACTAGAGAGCTGTTCTGAACTACTATCTACCTCATGGGTGACCCTCAGACTATCGTTGATTGCACTTTACTGGCTTTACCTTGTACTAAATACTATTCTCTTATCATGTATCTATACACTATAAATGGCTTGATTGTAATCATGTATTATCTTTCCGCTGGTCGGTTAGCATGCAACAAAAGCTTTTCACTGTATCTCGGTACGAGACAATAAACTAAACTAGAAAGATTAAACAGAACTTACCGTTTGAAGTTTGTTCTTTATTTTATGAGAAGTTGCGATGAGGGATTACGTGAAGAAGCCCGCCAGACCGCATGCGCGTCAATCTTCAAAGTAGCTGTATGAACCCACAGAATAGTTGCTGACCTAAGCTATAGAAAGATTGTAGGCTAGAACTACCGAATGATCTTTATGAGAATAGGGTCGGGAGTGGAGGGCACGTAATCCCTCATCGCGACTTCTGATAAAATAAAGATCAAACTTCAAACGGTAAGTTCTCGTTTAACCTTGCTATTTTATTTCGAAGTCACGTGAGTGACTACGTGAAGATTTCAAAGCTCTGTGGTTTCATACAGTGACATAATCTGTGTGTGAAACACTAAAACAGATAAACCATTAATGGTAGGAAAACATGAGTTATTAATATCATGGTGCTAACTTGCATACATGGCCATTGCTCCAAACCGGCCCGTAGTCCCAATAGACCGCTGAGTCAGACAATAACTCATGCAACAATGTGCACAATTCTATCTGCAAATATCCAGACATATTCCACCAAATTTTATAATTTATTAAGCTGCATTATGTAAACCTCATGCTGTATGATGAAAGGGAAAACCATTGTATTGGCTGCTAATGAGCCATCAGCAATATCTTGAGAGTATTGAAAGAAAAGAACTATCTTCCATTTCATAGGCACTAGCAACTGAGTGCACTTGTATACCTAATGACATCCCCGATCTCCGCTGTGGTGGGCATGCTGTCAACCTCAAATGCACACAATCCTGCTGATTTGCTTATGAGTTTACTTCTATAACAAGTTACCCTAATATCAGTATGATGTGGAGATTAAGCCAGAGATTGAGTAAGGCTGTGTTCTTTATGCTGAGATCAGCTGCTGAAAGCATAATCATCTTAAGATACTGGTCCCATTAGGAAAATTTTGAGGAATATTTGCATAACAAATTACTGATATACATCGCACATTACAATGAGTGTAGGCTATTAGAGTGGTCAAATAAAAGACACCCTGCATAACGTTAGAGAACAGTGGGTGAAGAATTAACCATTTATGTCCCACTTATGGTATTGCAGAAATGATAAAGCAGCACAGAAATGGTCAATTGTGCTGTCCCATAAAGTTTCTCTAGGCTCAAACTGGAAGCCACACAACCTTTGTTACTTCCGTATAGAATTGACTCACATATGTTGTTCACAAGCTTCTCATACAATCGTGCAGAGCTAGCTGGCCGAGAAGACAGGCTGTCCCAGCCGTCACACGTGAATGAGTAAATAAGAGTTGCTTCAGCCGCCAACCATGGCGTGACTGAATAGGCAAATTGGTACTGTTAAATTCCATGTTGCCTAAAATGTAATATCGCCAAAGATATCTACCGACAACCCATAAGATTTATCATTTGCAATTTTGCATAATACCTAAAACTCGATGACATAATGCCCTTAATCTGAGAAGGGCAGCATAGGCTTTCACCACTAGCTTTGTTATTAAACAGCAGAAACTGTGCCGTATGTGTATAGATATGACAGAGTATGCAACTACAAGATCGATTCTCTGAGTCAGTTAAATTGCAGACACCCAATCATCCATCTTAAACTGGGTAAGTAAACCCACAATTTGATTAGCCTAATGCTAACCTGATTCGGCCTGCACTATATTTCTGTAATCTTGATAAATATACCCCTCCAGTCCTTGGTCAGACCACACATCCTCGGATGAGTTGTCACTGATTGCACTTGAAACCGCTGTTCCTCTGTTGATCCTATGTACGGAAATCTTTTGGCTTTCCTACCCGCGAAAGATGCATTATCTAGTTATTCATACATATCGCTGATAATATATAATCAGCAGCTAATGACTAGAGCTGAAACCACAGTCTCCCTTAGATATGGGAATACTAATTCCCTGTCAACTCTTGATTTAAGAGTCACCATAAATACGTAGCGTTTTCCTTCAGAGTGGAGATTAGTATAATGCAAGGCTGAATCAAGAATACCTCGCAGTCCTTTGAC
This sequence comes from Malacoraja senta, assembly GCA_038087875.1. NCBI lineage: Eukaryota > Metazoa > Chordata > Chondrichthyes > Rajiformes > Rajidae > Malacoraja > Malacoraja senta. Next base: position 93,799 of record JAXLNO010003864.1, read on the forward strand.
TGAGACCACATGTCTAAGTCTCTAGAGTGCATAACACAATCTCTTCGACCCACCACTCAATCAGGAATAGTGGTATTGAGAACCTATGGGTTATTATGAATACATTATTGATTCACAACATGAACCTGCAGGTCAGATAAAGTTATAATATATGTCAGATGAGCTTTTTGTTGGTAACTACCTGTCCCAGAGAGGATGGCAATGATGATTCGAATGAACCAGTAACTCTGCTAACTGAAGAGAAATAAACCATATGTTGAGAAAACTTCAACTACTTTATTCTATTGACCAGTCTGATAACCTCTCATAGATGATGAAGCAGTGCTTCTCTGGTCAATATGACTCGTATGGCCAGCCAGTTTCATGACAGTCTACCCTGATCCAGGATAACCAAACTGTTCCTACTTGGAACTACAGAGGTTACTGTGTAAAGCACCTTGCCAATGTCTCTATGTCAACCTGATCTTATCCCAGAGAACGTGAAAAACCGACTAGTCAGCCCATGCTGGCAGTAAACCCAAGCTGGGCTGACAGACTGCTCCATTTCGGAGTTTACGGAGTCAATATCAAGACCTTACTTACCAGCGTCTCTAACCCCAGGTCGATATCCTTTGTTGGAGCTTCAGTGAAGTTCCATTTGCAGACCCTGTCCATCATGCTTGTCATTTCTGTTAGCTAGGTGATGCCGCTGGTCAACTTCTCTTATGGTGGCTTGCCCATCCCCGAGGGAATAGCAATTTTAGAGGCAAGAGCATACAGCTTTTCCTCATGTGATTGACGTACATCACGCATTAAAGCATGGGATCCCGGAACATAGTCATGTTCGGGCTCATGTTTGGAGTTAGTCCGTACTGACCTTTGACACTCTCTTAGAGTGGGATAAAAAATTTGCACCCTGAACCAGGTGTTGCCATATCCGTATGCCTCGAACTGTCTGTGCATGCTTC
>JAXLNO010003864.1:94945-188963 GCA_038087875.1 Malacoraja senta
ATGAACTGACAACACCTCGCTCTGTAACGCTGCCAAGTTAAAGTGCTGAATAAAGATGTGTGTAAATCTTATATGCTTTGAAGTGATTTACATGGTGTCAGAAGTGGGATCAAAGGAAACTTGCAGTTTGTGGACAGTTTTATCAAAGGATATCAGCCCTAGTTCCTGACAGGCACGATTGCCAAGCAGGGTAACTGAATTAAAGTCCAGCACATGGAAAGTCAATTCCCTAGTTGTTTTCTTCAGTACACATTTCAAGTTGGCTTTGCCCAGAGGAAATAGCACCTCCCCACCAAAAGCATGCAAAGTGGATGCGTCCTTGACAAGTGGCTCGTTAGCCCTGATCCTGTTAAAAAGGTTGATTGACATTGTATTAACTCTCGCCCCCGTATCCAGTTTCGCGCCAAAAGCAACATTGTTTACAAATATCGTCACTGTAGGATCAGAGTTCTTGGCAGCAGCATACTGTAACATGTAAACAGTAGGATCATCTTGCGAGTCAAATGAAATACATTCGGGGGCGGCTTCGAGCTGGAAATGGGGAGTCAGTATGTTGCTGTCTCGTTGCAAAAAATTGAGATTAGACTTGGGACTGGGCGCATTCTTTCCTCGGGCCCTGATAGCAGCCCGACAGGCTGAGGCAAAGTGATTTCGCTTTTTGCAGTAATTACAAGCCTTCCCGAGGGCGGGGCAGGTGGATTGCCTGCGGTTATTTTCCGTCCTAGATGCAAAGAACTCATTCTGGCAGATACCGCTGGACAAGAGGTCATCAAACCTTACCACATTTGCCACCCAATTCGGCAGATATAAGTTTCTGAGAATGCCATTCGGGATCAACTCTGCCAGCGAAGTCTTCCAAAGAACTATGGAACAATTGTTCGAGGGTCTGCCTTGTGCCATTATTGTCGATGATATTCTTGTCTATGGCAAAGACGCGGCGGAACATGACCACAATCTCAGGCTCATTTTGGAGCGTGCTGTCAAGATCAACCTCAAGCTCAATCCTGACAAGTGCAAGTTCAGGGTTCCAGTGGTCTCCTATGTCGGCCACATCTTCACCCCTGACGGCCTCAAACCGGATCCGAAGAAGACTTCTGCCATCACAGAAATGCCCGCACCCACTGACGTGAAAGGCCTGCAACGTTTCCTGGGCATGGTAAACTATCTCGGAAAGTTCATACCTAACCTCAGCGAATTAAGCTCCACATTGCGGCAGCTGACAAAAAAGGACACTGCATGGTCATGGTTCCAGCAACATCAGGATGCCTTCGATGATCTGAAATCAAAACTGACCAGTGCACCGACCCTGACTTTTTTCGACCTGAAACGTCAGGTGGTGATCACCTGCGATGCCTCGAAACTCGGGCTCAGCGCAGCCTGCCTGCAACCGTCTGATGATGGTACCCTACTACCCGTCGCGTATGCCTCTCGCACCATGACCGACACGGAGCAGCACTACGCGCAAATCGAAAAGGAACTGCTGGCGGTCGTCTTTGCCTGCTCCAAATTCCACGACTTCGTCTTTGGCAACACATTCATGGTTGAGACGGACCACCAACCACTGGTGACAATCTTGAACAAGCCTATCCACGCCGCCCCAGCTCGTTTGCAGCGCATGATGTTGCAGCTGCAGCGGTACGACTTCTCTATTACCTACAAAAAGGGCAAGGACATGCATGTTGCTGACACACTCTCTCGTGCCCCTCGAACATCTTGCGAACAACACCCACACGAACAGGAGAATTTCACTGTTCTCGGTGTCGGTCTAATCTCCAGCAAGCAACTGCGCACCCTGGCTGCGCACACTGCCAAGAATGATACGCTTGAAGCCCTCTCGTCCATCATCAAGACAGGCTGGCCAGGCAAACAATCCAACACGCCCACTGAGGTGCAGCCGTACTTTTTGGTCCGCGATGAACTGGTGGTTCAGGATGGTGTGGTCGTCAAGGGCCACAAGGTAGTTGTACCTGCATCGCTACAAGACGAATACTTCAAAGAGGTACATGGCGGTCACCCAGGAGCCGACTCCACACTGGCACGCGCCCGGGATCTGTTCTACTGGCCTGGAATGGCCACGTACATCCGGGACCGCGTAGCCTCCTGCCCCACTTGCAACAATCTTGCGCCTCATCAGCAGCGGCAACCCCTTCTGCAACAACCTCCACCAGCACTGTCATGGTTGTCGATGGCTGCGGACATTTTCGAATGGTGCGGTAAGCACTACCTCGTTCTGGTCGACTCGTACTCCAACTGGTTTGAACTTGACCAACTGACCTCCCTCACGTCGGTGATGGTCATCAGGAAGCTGAAAAGACATTTCTCAGACCATGGCATTCCTGTTATTCTGAGAACCGACAATGGTCCACAGTTCACCAGCCACTTGTTCAAGCTTTTCGCTGACCGATGGAACTTTCAGCACGTCACAAGCAGTCCCGAGTATCCACAGAGTAATGGACTCGCTGAACGCGCTGTCAGGAGCGCCAAGCATTTGCTGGAGGGAGCGCGCATTTCAAAGTCTGACGTCTATCTCGATCTACTGAATCTCAGAAACATTGCGAGAGACGTAATCTTGGGGTCACCAGCACAGCGGCTGCTGTCGAGGGTGACGAGGTCTCCGGTCCCCATCGCACAACAGCAGCTGGTTCCTCGGGTGTTGAAGCCCGCCACTATCCAGCAACGTCTCCAAGAGAAGCACGATACCCAGAAACGGTCATACGACAGCTCCAGCAGACAACTCCAGCCTCTACTGCCGGGCCAGGTCATCCGTCTGCGAACTCCAACTGGTCATTCTCGTCTGGGCGTTGTTGTGCGCCCGACTGATGAGCCGCGATCGTACCTTGTGGACTGTGAGGGAGCGGTTTACCGGAGAAGTCGTCAACACCTGCTTGCTGTGAAGTAGCCCCGACCGCCGCCCGCCGATCCATATGCTCCGCCGCTCCAGTTCCAGCCGCCTTCTGCAATGTCTCCCGCCCGTCCCCGCATGCCTGGCACTCCCCCACGTCTATCGGTCTCCACTAACCACGGGGTTTCACCCACCGCATGTTTCCCCCCTCGGTCACCACAAGCCTCTCCCGTGCGGTTTTCACCTTCAGCCTCTCCACCTCATCCTTCAGTTGAGGGAGGGGATGGTTGGGTCCGTACGCATTCGGGCCATGTTAGTAGACCACCAGACAGGTATGGCGAGTATGTTTAATATGCTTTTAATCTTTAGGGGGAAGGATGTAGATTGATGATGCATGTGAATCAATCACACAATCAATCATCACTAACTCCACCCCATTATAACATTTATACTAACGCCCATTCCCAGCACCGTTGGTTGAAGCAGCCAGGATGAACTGACAACACCTCGCTCTGTAACGCTGCCAAGTTAAAGTGCTGAATAAAGATGTGTGTAAATCTTATATGCTTTGAAGTGATTTACACACCCCACGTTGCTAACCATGTTTATCAGCCTTTGCTATTCAGGTTAGTTTAGTTTAGAGATACAGCATGGAAACAGGCCCTTTGGACTACCGAGTTCACGATCACCATCAATCCCCTGTTCACACTAGGGTGGCACGGTTGCGCAGCGATAGAGTTGCTTCCTTGCAGCGCCAGAGAACAGGGTTTGAACCCGACTACAGATGCTGGCTGTACGGAGTTTGTATGTTCTCCCAGTGACCTTGTGGGTTTTCCCCGGGTGCACCGGGTTCCTCCCACACACCAAAGACATAGAAGTTTCATGGTTAATTTGGCATTGGTTAAAATTGTAAATTGTCCCTAGTGTGTAGGATAGTGCAGCTAGGGTACGGAGATCGCTGGTCGACGCGGACCCGGTGGGCCGAAGGGCCTGTTTACACGCTGCATCTCTAAAATAAACTAAACACTAGGTCTATGTTATCCCAGTTTTACCATTCACTCCCTACACTGCAGAGGTAATTTACAGAGGCCAATTAACCTACAAAGCCGTGCAAACCCCCACACAGACAGCATCCGAGGTCAGGATTGAACCAGGGTCTCTAGCGCTGTGAGACAGCTGCTTTGCCAGCTGCACCACTGTGCCGCCCTGTTTACCTGCATCGAAATGTATCGGCAATTTTAGTAATGCAGCAAATAAATTACCAGTTGCAAACATTTCTCAGTGAAAATTTCAGGACGTATGAAAAGTTTAAAGAATTACTAATTTAGGTGAAACAAGGAGGTCAAGCATATTTGAAAATAATGTTTGACCTAAGGAAAAACTGACAGCTCTGATCTTTGGAGATGTTTTTTTTTCCCTGACTGTATTAAGGTCACAACCAATCAATATACTTTGTCAGGAACATGACAGACCACAGTGCAATACTTTCCAAATCTATCAGAAAGCTTAGTTATTCTTTAACTTAACATTCACACAACACTCTATATTTTCTCAGGAACTGAAGCCCAGATGGAAATAAACTTGTACAAACAATTCTCTACATTACTCAATTCTATTAACCCTTTGATGTACCGCAAAAAAACAATAACAAAGGGATTTTGAAGTGTATGTCCACAAATATCTTAAGGTAGAGGTGCTGGGAGAAAAGCTGGTTAAAAAATGGCACCAGGAATGATTTCCTTTATTGATCAAGGCAGAGAAGACAAGATGGAAAATTTGGTGCAGGAGCTAGGTAGTGGAATTAAACCAAAAACTTAATTGTTGGTTATCATACATATGGCAAACCACAATTCCCCATCAATGCCATCATATTATCAGATTCTATAAGATTTCAAATTGGATATGCAAGAAAGTGCAAAAAAACACACGCTGTTTATTATGGAAGGATGAAAGTGGGGAAATGGCTTTTGTCAGATAAATCGAACTTTTTCTTTGAACAGGACTTGCACGAGAAAAACAAGAAAAAACTTATGATAATCAGCTCGTCCACTGTACAATTTATTCCGGCTCTCGTTATATACTTTTTAAAGCCTTAGCCAGCAATGTCACTACCACGTTTTTGAAACAGCTAGATTTTAAGGCATAAAGGATCAATTTTAATTGCTTGCTCTCTGTTTTGCAGTGTAAAAATCCGCTTGATTTATGCTATAAAAAATAAAATATAATGTTGAACTCATACCATACACGCCAGTTAAGTTACTTATTTAAAACCTACATAGCGCAAGATCCATTTTTGATTGAATTTGTCATGGAATACACTTGAGATAAAGAACAACTGCAGACTGCTGTGGCTGGTTAGTTACTGAGGGCTTTCACTGTTATTTGTAAAGTACTGGTTAATATTAAAGAAGGACCTAGAATTACTGTTAATTATAGTCTGGGTGCTTCAGGTGACAGCAGCCAAGGATGGTATTCCAGTAGCAACTTGTCCACCTCATGAAATGGTCCACGTCATGCTGATTGTAAAGAGGAGTCATAACACACTGTGTCTTTACTACAGTTTATTCATGATACACATACTTTACTGCCCTAGCTGTTCGTGGTCTGTCACCGGAACCAGAGAGCGAGCACTGGGTGGGAAGGTTGTAATTATACTAGTGATGTGGGGAGTGGTTAGTAGTGGTGAGGTCACTATGTTAAAGGTACATGCACATATCATCTACACTGATCCTGAACCATACCTCATGATCTCTGCTTGCATTAGGTCGAACTAAATTTCCTGACCTCCAGCGTGTCGAATGTATTATCACCACAGCCTTTCTTCATGGAAAGGTCAGTGGTGATTACACCATTTATGACAAGAACTAACAAGGGCCGCACGGTGGCGTAGGGGTAGAGTTGCTGCCTTGCAGCGCCAGAGCCCTGGGTTCGGTGCTGACTATATGTGCTGTCTGTACGGAGTTTGTACATTTTCCCCGTGACCTGCTTGGGTTTTCTCCGAGATCTTCAGTCTCCTCCCACACTCCAAAGACGTACAGGTTTGTAGGTTAATTGACTTGGTATAAATGTAAATTGTCGCCAGGGTGTATGGGATAGTGTAAGTGTACGGGGATCACTGGTCGGTGGGGACTCTGTGGGCCAAAGGGCCTGTTTCCGCTCTGCATCCCTAAACTAAACTAAACTAAACTAACATCCCACAGCGAACCAGTCTGACAATCAGAAGGCCCATCCCACTGTTGCCTCTGATGATCAGAGATTTATTTAAGAACACATAAAACTAGTACTAATTACAAATATAAATATACTGTGACATAGAGTCATAGAGTCCTACAGCATGGACACAGGCCCTTCGGCCCAACTTGCCCATGCCGACCAACATGCCCCATCTACATTTGTCCCATCTGCCTGTGTAGATAAGGCCCATATTCCTCTGAACCTATCCTCTCCATGTACCTGTCAAAATGCTTCCTAAACATTGCGACATTATCTGCCTCAACTATCTCCTCTGGCAGTTCGTTCCATTGAGAGGAAAAATTAAAACTAACTTAAAGCTGTCTTTTACACGAACGTTGGTGAATTCATTCAAATGAACGGATCCATGCTAGACATATGACAGTGGGTAATTCAGCCTAGCATTGCCACATAGGAAGCTTGCAGGTGCGTGGTGTTGTGAGAGGTACAATTTGAAGCTAATGCTAAATCAAAGTGTTATCTACCCATTTTAAGACCAGTCAGAATGATAACTTGATCAGAAGGTTAGTTGACGGTCCAGCATCAATCCTTACCAATGAATAAACTGGGGTTTACCGTTGAATTTATGTGTTGGAGTTAATGATGCATCAACAAACTCATACAACCAGTTCTCATCAAGATGTTCACAAGCTTCTGAACAAATTAATTAATCCCTTTCTTGTCAATTATCAAAGAAGTCAGACAGCACAAAAAAGTCATGAATGAACAATTTATTAATCTTTGAATTATACTGTAGATAACAGCACTTGAAGCATTGAACATGCAAATAATTAGGAGATCGGGTTAATTGACAAAACAAATAACAGATTACAAAAATAGTTAATCTGTGTCAAAATAATTCAGCAATAATTTGTTTCTGATTATAAATTTACAGCTGAGATTAGTCTATGATTGATATAAATTGGGAGTATTAATTTGAGATTAGGCTCTTTAGCTAGTTGGCGAGGTGTATAAGTTTTAAATAGATAGCCTATTGAACAGATTAATATGCTTGCAGTTAGTAATATTCATGAAAGTCTATACCCGATTGCTGTGAAATGGACACCTGTAGGATGAATGTCACTGAGAAGTCCATTTGAAGAGGTTTAGTTTAGTTTAGTTTGGAGGTACAGCTTGGAAACAGACCCTTCGACCTGTTGAATCTACATCGTTCAGCTATCCCCCCACACTAGCTCTATCCTACACACACACTCCGGACCATTTATAATTCTACCAAACCAAATAGCCTACAAACCTGCACGTCTTTGGAGTGTGGGAAGAAACTGGAGATTCTGGAGAAAACCCATGCAGGTCACCGGAAAAATGTACAAACTCAGTACATACAGCACCCCTGGTCAGGATCAAACCCATGTCTCTGAAGCTGTAAGGCATCAAATCTACTGTTGTGTCTCCACGCCGAACAAAATCGGTATCACCTGTTCCTTCTGGTGTCCCTGTCCCCAGGCACATTGAATCTCTGGAGCTTTCCGTGGACTGATTTGGTAAGTCTCTGGTGCGGCATATAAGGTTAACTTGCAAATCATAATGTAAAGATATATATAAGACAAAAAGTGTATTTTTACCTCACAGAAGTAGACCTGATTTGTACTCCCGAGCTAGAAGGCAAAACAAAGAAGGAATAAACAATTCATCAGAATGTTCTCTTAACAATAACTTCTCTTCACCAAAGGTCTTTGGACTTTAGATCTATTTGTAGCAACTACCTAGCAATTAAGGGCCTGGGTTAGCACAAGGACATATACGACAACACAAATGAAGACATAATTGGCACATATGGAGCAACTGTATTGGCCCGTTTCCACAGAATACATACGTTTTGAGTTAATAATCAGTTAACAGGAGAAAAGGTGACGAAAAGAATGTGGGAAAAAAAGCAATTAATCTCTGCTGATGTGCATGCAGGTGACAAATCTGTAAACAATGATGGCCGCCATAGTAACAGCAGTCCAGTTCAGTAGAATTGGCTCTGAAGCGAATGATTTAATCAATTAATGCACAGGGACGTCTTTTTATAAAACTACTTAGGTACTGAGAGGCAAGAGTTCCCAGAGTACATTAGGACAACACGGGGAAAGTAATGTCAGAAGTTGCTGATCATGCATATTCTTGCTTTCAATTTGTGAAGAGATGATAACTAAATCTCTGTACATTAGTCAAATTGCAGCAAAGTGTGGACCATCACACTAATCAGCCTCCATTCTATTGACTCCATTTATACCTCACACTGCCTCGACAAGGCCATCAGCATAATCAAGGACGAGTCCCATCCTGTCCACTCCTTCTTCTCCCCTTTCCCATCGGGCAAAAGGTATAGAAGTATGAAAAAACACACCTCCAGATTCAGAGACAGTTTCTTCCCAGCTGTCATCAGGCAAATGAATCATCTTACCACAACTAGAGAGCTGTTCTGAACTACTATCTACCTCATGGGTGACCCTCAGACTATCGTTGATTGCACTTTACTGGCTTTACCTTGTACTAAATACTATTCTCTTATCATGTATCTATACACTATAAATGGCTTGATTGTAATCATGTATTATCTTTCCGCTGGTCGGTTAGCATGCAACAAAAGCTTTTCACTGTATCTCGGTACGAGACAATAAACTAAACTAGAAAGATTAAACAGAACTTACCGTTTGAAGTTTGTTCTTTATTTTATGAGAAGTTGCGATGAGGGATTACGTGAAGAAGCCCGCCAGACCGCATGCGCGTCAATCTTCAAAGTAGCTGTATGAACCCACAGAATAGTTGCTGACCTAAGCTATAGAAAGATTGTAGGCTAGAACTACCGAATGATCTTTATGAGAATAGGGTCGGGAGTGGAGGGCACGTAATCCCTCATCGCGACTTCTGATAAAATAAAGATCAAACTTCAAACGGTAAGTTCTCGTTTAACCTTGCTATTTTATTTCGAAGTCACGTGAGTGACTACGTGAAGATTTCAAAGCTCTGTGGTTTCATACAGTGACATAATCTGTGTGTGAAACACTAAAACAGATAAACCATTAATGGTAGGAAAACATGAGTTATTAATATCATGGTGCTAACTTGCATACATGGCCATTGCTCCAAACCGGCCCGTAGTCCCAATAGACCGCTGAGTCAGACAATAACTCATGCAACAATGTGCACAATTCTATCTGCAAATATCCAGACATATTCCACCAAATTTTATAATTTATTAAGCTGCATTATGTAAACCTCATGCTGTATGATGAAAGGGAAAACCATTGTATTGGCTGCTAATGAGCCATCAGCAATATCTTGAGAGTATTGAAAGAAAAGAACTATCTTCCATTTCATAGGCACTAGCAACTGAGTGCACTTGTATACCTAATGACATCCCCGATCTCCGCTGTGGTGGGCATGCTGTCAACCTCAAATGCACACAATCCTGCTGATTTGCTTATGAGTTTACTTCTATAACAAGTTACCCTAATATCAGTATGATGTGGAGATTAAGCCAGAGATTGAGTAAGGCTGTGTTCTTTATGCTGAGATCAGCTGCTGAAAGCATAATCATCTTAAGATACTGGTCCCATTAGGAAAATTTTGAGGAATATTTGCATAACAAATTACTGATATACATCGCACATTACAATGAGTGTAGGCTATTAGAGTGGTCAAATAAAAGACACCCTGCATAACGTTAGAGAACAGTGGGTGAAGAATTAACCATTTATGTCCCACTTATGGTATTGCAGAAATGATAAAGCAGCACAGAAATGGTCAATTGTGCTGTCCCATAAAGTTTCTCTAGGCTCAAACTGGAAGCCACACAACCTTTGTTACTTCCGTATAGAATTGACTCACATATGTTGTTCACAAGCTTCTCATACAATCGTGCAGAGCTAGCTGGCCGAGAAGACAGGCTGTCCCAGCCGTCACACGTGAATGAGTAAATAAGAGTTGCTTCAGCCGCCAACCATGGCGTGACTGAATAGGCAAATTGGTACTGTTAAATTCCATGTTGCCTAAAATGTAATATCGCCAAAGATATCTACCGACAACCCATAAGATTTATCATTTGCAATTTTGCATAATACCTAAAACTCGATGACATAATGCCCTTAATCTGAGAAGGGCAGCATAGGCTTTCACCACTAGCTTTGTTATTAAACAGCAGAAACTGTGCCGTATGTGTATAGATATGACAGAGTATGCAACTACAAGATCGATTCTCTGAGTCAGTTAAATTGCAGACACCCAATCATCCATCTTAAACTGGGTAAGTAAACCCACAATTTGATTAGCCTAATGCTAACCTGATTCGGCCTGCACTATATTTCTGTAATCTTGATAAATATACCCCTCCAGTCCTTGGTCAGACCACACATCCTCGGATGAGTTGTCACTGATTGCACTTGAAACCGCTGTTCCTCTGTTGATCCTATGTACGGAAATCTTTTGGCTTTCCTACCCGCGAAAGATGCATTATCTAGTTATTCATACATATCGCTGATAATATATAATCAGCAGCTAATGACTAGAGCTGAAACCACAGTCTCCCTTAGATATGGGAATACTAATTCCCTGTCAACTCTTGATTTAAGAGTCACCATAAATACGTAGCGTTTTCCTTCAGAGTGGAGATTAGTATAATGCAAGGCTGAATCAAGAATACCTCGCAGTCCTTTGACTGAGACCACATGTCTAAGTCTCTAGAGTGCATAACACAATCTCTTCGACCCACCACTCAATCAGGAATAGTGGTATTGAGAACCTATGGGTTATTATGAATACATTATTGATTCACAACATGAACCTGCAGGTCAGATAAAGTTATAATATATGTCAGATGAGCTTTTTGTTGGTAACTACCTGTCCCAGAGAGGATGGCAATGATGATTCGAATGAACCAGTAACTCTGCTAACTGAAGAGAAATAAACCATATGTTGAGAAAACTTCAACTACTTTATTCTATTGACCAGTCTGATAACCTCTCATAGATGATGAAGCAGTGCTTCTCTGGTCAATATGACTCGTATGGCCAGCCAGTTTCATGACAGTCTACCCTGATCCAGGATAACCAAACTGTTCCTACTTGGAACTACAGAGGTTACTGTGTAAAGCACCTTGCCAATGTCTCTATGTCAACCTGATCTTATCCCAGAGAACGTGAAAAACCGACTAGTCAGCCCATGCTGGCAGTAAACCCAAGCTGGGCTGACAGACTGCTCCATTTCGGAGTTTACGGAGTCAATATCAAGACCTTACTTACCAGCGTCTCTAACCCCAGGTCGATATCCTTTGTTGGAGCTTCAGTGAAGTTCCATTTGCAGACCCTGTCCATCATGCTTGTCATTTCTGTTAGCTAGGTGATGCCGCTGGTCAACTTCTCTTATGGTGGCTTGCCCATCCCCGAGGGAATAGCAATTTTAGAGGCAAGAGCATACAGCTTTTCCTCATGTGATTGACGTACATCACGCATTAAAGCATGGGATCCCGGAACATAGTCATGTTCGGGCTCATGTTTGGAGTTAGTCCGTACTGACCTTTGACACTCTCTTAGAGTGGGATAAAAAATTTGCACCCTGAACCAGGTGTTGCCATATCCGTATGCCTCGAACTGTCTGTGCATGCTTCGATAATACCGAGCATATATTGTGACACCATTTCCGATAGTCTTTCGGGTGGGAGAAAAATGCGAACCTTGAAACCAGGGCAGCTACAGGCATATGACTTGAACTGCCTGTGTATTCTTCCGTAATACGGGGCATAATATATATGGCTCCATCTTCATTACTTCATACATCCAAATGGGAGGACTTATGCAAACCTGAACCAGGAGCTGCCTCAGGCATGTGTGCAAATACTTTGGCACCATCTCCATCACTACGTTCAACCGAGTGGGAGGAAATTGCAACCCTGAACAAGGAGCTGCTTCAGGCATATGTGCATATACATTGGCACCATCTCCACCACTCCTTACATTTGAGTGGGAAGAAAATTTGCAACCCTGAACCAGGAGCTGCTGCCTGACATGCCTTCATAAGACGGAGCATTCCTTGTGTTATAATTTGATTCATCAGATGTTCGTAATTGAGACAAACCCCAATCATATCTGACATAGATGTCCCAAGACTTGGCTATGACTTTGCCCCGACTTGGGGTTGTCAGGCTGCACCTTTTAATTGACTCCGAGTCCTTGCTCCCTTCCGGTGCCAACGGAGTATTACAGGGAAAAACTGCAGCGCCTCTGGCCCCCATATGCCAGACAGAGTGGGAGAAATGCTGCAACCCTGCCAGGTGTTGTCATAGGCAATGACGCTTATATGACTAAAAGAACCCTATCCCTATTAAATCAGAGATTTGATTACTTTATTGATATGCATAAAGTTGGCGTCTTTTGTAAAGGAATCTTCCACAGTCCCCTCTGATGAGTGGAAATTACCATGACGCCACCAGGTGTAGCTCCCACAGGTGACCGATAGGCACAGCTCAAACAAGGCTTCCCAAGCCAGGAGCTCTGGACTGCAATGGCAGGTCCAATTCCACTACACCTTTTTATTGGTGTAAGTGATAAGAAATGTCCCTTGTAATTTTCTCTTTTTAAACATAAACTAATTTGGCATGATAAGACATATTTGTGATATTGCCAAAGAATTAATCCTGAACTGATAGAATTATAGAGCAAAGGATACCAGCACAATGGTGCAGCTGGTAGAGCTGCTGCCAGAGACCTGGGTTCACAGCACCAGAGACCTCGCTTTGATCCTGACCACAGATGCCATCTGTGTGGAGTTTGCAGCTTATAGAATGCTATCGGCTATGATAGTCACAAACGTGATCCTGTGGCAACTGTTATAAATGCCAACTCTATTATAGCCGTATAATTGAAAGAATACACTATATGTGGCTGTAGCATAGCTGTAGCAGTAACTCTGTTAAAATTGTTTGGTGCTACAGCAGGTTGAGCTACCTAAGCGGTCGGCCGCGGCTATTTTTAAAACTCACCTGCTGCTGGAAATCCCCTGCAGTAACAATAGACCTGGCTGCCGGCAACCGCAATTTATGAATGTAAGCTTCTTAAAGAGCCTCACGCTGTCTCTGACTCTGGTTGCCTGCTCCCGTATGGAGCTCTGATGCCGGCAGGTGCAACAACTTATCCTAGCTGGTGCTCTCTTATTAGGGCCGTCTGCTGCAGACTATAATGGCAACAGCCGTAAACCCAGCTCCTAAAGAGCCTACCGGTCTCTCAACTGGGTCGTCCGCTGCCGTGCAGACTAACGGCAACAGCCGCATGGAGCCCTATAACTTCAGCCGCCTGCTCACGTTGGAGACTGCAGCGAAAATATATTACTTGCGCTAGCTCCAGTGGAGCTTCCAAGCTACTTTTTTGGGGCCCGCTATAGAATGGCCCGAAGAAAATTGACTTTCCTTGCAGATTCCAACTCGCGCCATGCGCTAGAGCGTATCGACGCGCATGCGGTCTGGCGGGCTTCTTCACGTAGTCACTCACGTGACTTCGAAATAAAATGATACTTATACAACTGATATTGCAAGATCTTCAAAGCATGCACAAAATCCCACGCTTTGTACGATCAGGGAGAATGTGTGAACAGCACCTACATGGTGCTTTGCCTCCTGCAAGAGATAGATAGATCGACTAAATATATTTCTGTTTGACCTGAGAACAGATTTGTGTGAACAATTCATTTGGTCCACAGCAGTCTTGCTTTTTTAATTACAGGAGAAATCTATAAGATGTTGTTCAGCACGATGGTATTTTTAGTTTTAGTTTTAGAGATACGGAGTAACAGGCCCTTCGAGCCCGCCGAATCCGTACCGACCAGCGATCCCCATACATTAACAATACCCGACACACACCAGGGACAATTGTACATTTACACCAAGCCAATTAGCCTACAAACCTGTCCGTCTTTGGAGTGTGAGAGGAAACCGAAGATCTCTGAGAAAGTCCACCCACAGTGAGAATGTACAAACTCCGTATAGACAAGCACCCGTAGTCAGGATCGAACCCGGGTCGCTGGCACTGTGAGGCAGTAGCTCTACTGCTACACCACCATGCCGCCCTGTTAAATTGTTAAATCTTAACTTCTGCAATCTTTCCCTTGCTGCCAGCTATGTATTTTCCTTTCAGGATAATAACCACATAGGACGTTGTGACCTAAACATCTACAACAACAACATATTTAGAAATAATTAAAAATGAGTGGAACTAAAGCCGAAACATGAACCTACCGTCGACATCTTCAAACATACTTGGCAACATGTCCTTAACATCTAAAGAAAGTTCTTCAAATTTGTTGACCGCCTCCATTATGGGTGTATTAGATCACCTTATTTGCTGGCAGTCACCTCCAATAGTTCATCTGCTATCCTTGATTTCACTGAACCATCATCATTAACAAAAGCCAGGTCACCCATACGTGCATTTCCTTCTCAGGCCTATGCTCCCAGGTCCAGCGAGTGTATGGCATGTTAACATTTCTCCTCAACCGACTCTATCTTACTCTGGTGTCTTGTTTTCTAACGTGAGCAAGTACAGACCATCCTCAGGTTAAGAACGCCTAATTATGGACATTCCTCCATAACAACGAGTTCCCATAATATCATTAAATCCAAGAGTCTGACGTTCAATGGTTCAATAGTTTTCTATTTCACATGTACCAAAGTGCAGTGAAATTCTTTTTTACATACAGTTCAGTGACAATCCTACTATACATTAGGCACATTAATGCAAGTGTAAGACTGTAAGATAGTAGACTGCAGTGAATCAGTACACAAGAGTCACCATGTGTTCGGAGAAATCCTGTACACTTCAAGTCTGAAATTTAAAAAAAAGTTAGAATCTTAACTTGGCCATCAAGGCCAATGTCCTGGTGGCGGCAGTGGGTCAGAGTTGCAGAAATTGCCTGGCCAGACGATGTGTCAACGGCCTCTACTGCTGCTTCCTCGCTCCGTGCTGCAGGAGGTCGCATCTGTTCCACGCACTCGGCCACTTGGAGCGGCGCCCGATCTACTTGAGCCCCAGGCTGCGTCAGGGCCTCCAGTGGCCCACTCTGCTGACTGAACCACTCCAAAGCCTCCTCGACGTCGGCCCATGAATGCTCCGTCCTTTGCCTCGTGTATGTACATATGTCTGTTCCCATGAACTGTAGAACTAATTTCCTCTCAATCACTCTACGTTTAGCAATTTATCTTTCTTATCTGTCGTGTGTGCTTTTGATGCCATTCATTACAATATTGTGGAGGTATAGTTTCAATATCAAGTGAGCTTTATGAATTTTTCAACATGGACAAAATCAAATTATGAATGTCTGTGAAAACAGAACCTATTTGTTACCTAGGGACAGCCTACAATATTTTGTTTCCAAAAGCTTTCATGATACAACTATGATTTGCTCTTCTCTTCTCATCAGATTCGATTTTCGCAACAATTCTTAGAGCATATATTCTTTATTTCCCAATAATGAAATACAGGCAACATGAGTAATAAATTCTGAAAATAATTTCCAGATTTTCTTTTGTTGCTAATATATCATTTGATTGCCCAAATTACTATCTGCAATATTAGAGCATTGAAGCCCTCTTAGCTGAGTTTCATTAGGTTCTTGGTGCAGCCAGAGATAGAGACCAGGCTGGCACAGTAGTGCAGCAGTGGAGTTTCTGCCTTACAGCGCCAGAGACCTGGGTTCGATTCTGTCTACTGGTGCTGTCTACACGGAGTTTGTAGGTTCTCCGTGTGACTGGTTGGTTTTCTCTGGGTGCTCCAGTTTACTTCCACATTCCAAAGACATGCAGGTTTGTAAATTGTCCCTTGTGTAGGATAGAACTAGTGTGTGGGTGATCGCTGGTTAGTGCAGAATCATAAGGTCATAAGTGATAGGAGTAGAATTAGACCATTTGGCCCTTCAAATCTACTCTGCCATTCAATCATGGCTGACCTATCTCTCCCTTCTAACCCCATTCTCCTGCCTTCTCCCCATAACCTCTGACACCTGTACTAATCAAGACTCGGTGGGCTGAAGGGTCTGTTTCCATGCTATATCTCTAAATTAAATTAAACTTTAAACTCTAAACTCTATACTAGTATTGTTCACCTTTTCTCAATAGCATGTGATATCAGCCACTTTTCATAGCAGAAACAACATCTAATGCCATAATCGGTCTTTGGATGAATTAAGACATCAGTTTATAAATGGCTGGATACCAACTTTAGTACTAGTTTATTACAACATAGTGGAAGATCATTAGGCCCAACATTTAGCAATTGAACCATCCTACCAACAACTAGAGAGCAGTCCTGAGCTATATTATCTACCTCATTGGAGATCCTCAGACTATCTTTGATTGGACTTCACTGGGCTTTATCTTGCACTAAACATTATACATGTTATTCCCTTTATCATGTATTTGTACACTGTGGATGGCTCGATTGTAATCATGTATTGTCTTTCCACTGACTGGTTAGCACACAGCATAAGCTTTTCACTGTACCTCGGTACGTGTGACAATAAATGAAACTCAAACTCAAACATGTCAATGTATCCTTCCAACAGAGCAACGTCATCAGTCCAACTTCCTTTCTCTTTTCGCCTATCGACCTGCAATTTGTGCTCCCTCATATACCCATCAACCTTCCTTTAATTCATTGCTATTACAGACACAAAGGGGTAACTCAGTGCAACCATTTAATTTACCAGCACATCTTTGGGATACAAGCAGAAACCAAAGCACCAAAAGGAAACTCACGCAGCCATGTTAAGAACATTGAAACTCCACACAGACAGCTCCTGCATTTAGGGTCGAACCCAGGTCTCTGGAGCTGTGAGACAGCAGTGTTAACTATCAAATCACCATGTCAACCTATGATAGGATTATAAATATCTAAAATATTAATACTATTTTCTTTTCAAAAATGGAACAACTAGATGAAGTGCAGAAAAAAAATGCCTGCACACCACAAAGGACATTCAGTATTGAAAGCCTGCAGTCCCCTGAGGCAAAGCACCATTGCAGCAGTTAAGTTAAGCCATCTGGCAAGCCTGTCATTAATATATCATGCAGAATTTCAAGTTAACCCCAGACTAAACATGTTTTTGTTCTAGATTCTGTTGTTCACCTTGGGCTAGAGAAGAGGGAAGGGCAAAGAGGAAACGTGACAGGAAGGGGTACAGGATGGGGAAAGGGTTTAAATTCTGACTTTGGAATGAGCTGCCAGAGGAGGTAGTTGAGGCAGGTATTATAATAGCAATTGAAAGACATTTGGACAGGTACATGGATAGGAAAGGTTAAGAGGGATGTGGGCGAAACGCAGGGAGGTGGGACTAGTGCATATGGGGCATCTTGGTCGGCATGAGCAAGTTGGGCTGCAAGGCATGTTTCCACACAGTATGACTCTATGACTCTCTATGTAACTTCATTCTGGAATATGATGTGTCCTTTTGCAAAGGTGTTTAAAAATAAGTAATTAACAGCAACACTTTCAGCATAGATTTGCATTCATCATGATGCCAACTCCTCTCATGAAGCCAATATTTATCCATCATCTCAAACAAAATAGATTATCTGGTCAAGGTGAGCTTGCTGTTTCCACAATTGTTGCCAAATTTCCTGCATTTTTACAGTGACTACATTTTACCCGTGACTGTAGGCACTCAGGGGTGACCATGAGAAAGGTAATATATGAACGCAAATCCTCTTGTCTTCTTTCATTATCCAAATGTTTATCTGTGTAGCCACTGTGTTTAAAAATGTTCAAAGCATTTGAAGTGCATTTGATCTAACGTGATCTGGAATGCAAAATTTGGTAAATCAAAGACATGTGAATCTGGAGTCCATGAATAATAAAGCAAAAATTAACAGAATTTAGGGATATCACGTAAGGATAAATAATAGTTAACATTTTTAGCACAGTTATGTTATTTATACAAAATATCGAATCAGCAAAGGACCTGTAACAAACACTTGAAATTTCAGATGATAAACATAGAAACATAGAAACATAGAAAATAGCTGTAGGAGTAGGCCATTGGGCTCTTCAAGCCAGCACCGCCATTCAATATGATCATGGCTGATCATCCAAAATCAGTATCCCGTTCCTGCTTTTTCCCCATATCCCTTTAGCCCTAAGAGCTAAATCTAACTCTCTTTTGAAAACCGTGCATTAGAGTACTGGAGAAAGATAGCAAGCAGCTTATGAAATTGGACAGTGTCTAGCTAAAATCTCTTCTTCATTGTTTTTAAATGTTTGCACGTTATGGAGTATTGATTTGCAAGAAATTCTAAATTCAGTTAAGCCTGCAACTGAAGCGATCTCCAGGGACTTGGAGTCAGGCTGGAGTTTTTAAAGCATTTCTCTAAATGGAAGGCTAGAGATTGCTTTACTGCCTTTTACTAGTGTTTAAGCTGGGTTTTTGGGTCATCCTGATACTGGGAAACTCACAATTGCAATATCGCAGGACAAAGTTATAAGGTCTCTTCCTGTCAGTCCTAGCACAGCTTATTCCATTGACATATTGCAAGTGCTTGAAGGTGCCTAATTTCAGCCTAGCAAACATGACCCCGAGATAGACACAAAGTGCTGGAGTAACCCAGTGGAGAGCCAGCTCTTAAAAGAACATACAATTCAAGCAATACACTTCAGGCTACTAGGGGGTGTTGCAATGGTGAGAGCCAGGAGAAGAATGAGAGAGACATGGGCAAGGGGCATATTCTTTCTGCATGAGTTTAGTTTAGAGATACAGCGTAGAAACAGGCCCTTCGGTCTACCAAGGCCATGCCGACCAGCGATCCCCGCACACTAACACTATCCTACACACACTAGGGAGAATTCACATTTATATCAAGCTAATTAGTCTACAAACCTGAATGACTTTGGAGGTTGGGAGGGAACCAAGATCCCTGGCGTTGTAAGGCAGCAACTCTACCGCTGCGCCACCACGCCCCCCAACATTCCAACAAGACCCTCCAGGGATAAGGAGGCTTCTGTAATGAGTAATACCACCCGAATGCAATCCATGAACACCTACAGTCTGAAGAATACTGCAATGCAGACTAATGCCAATCCCCATTCTGCCTGTTCCTAGGGGTCATTTAAAGTTTGATTGAATTAATTAATACTTTATTGTCACATGTGACAATACTTTATTGTCACATTCTTTGCTTGCATACCCAAGGTATGCAAATAGTCACCCATAAAGGGCGCTTACAAAGTTACAAAGTACTCCCCCTTCTCATCTCCTTTCTAAAGGTACGTCCTTTTATTCTGAGGCTATGGCCTCTGGTTCTAGACTCTCCTACTAGTGGAAAAGTCCTCTCCACATCACTTTATCCAGGCTTTTCACTATTCGGTATGCTTCAATGAGGTTGCCTCTCATCCTTCTAAACTCCAGCGCATTCAGGCCCAATGCCTTCAAATGCTCATCATATGATTTATGCTAATCCAATGTTAACCCAATATCGTTCTCACAGCCCCACGGCGGGTCCCCCTCCCCTTCGTTCTCAGTGGCCCCCACCAGGTCTCCAATGGCCTCCCTCTCAATTGCTGTAAGGCTGGACGCGGGAGGATTGGTTAAATAGGCATGAGTAATGCCAAGTCATGCAGACCAACGGACAAGGACAAATCACTTTTTTGTTCCATACAAAATGCTTTCATTCAGAACAAACAAAAATACAAAGTAGTAACACGATCAAAGAATGCTTATATTGGCATTTTACAAACAAAGTTATCAAATTAAAATATTACATTTTTTATCAACAATGCATTTGACTTCCCGCGGTGACTAGCATTCGCGGAAGGCGGCCAGAGTCCCCGTGGTCACCGCGTGTTCTCTCTCAGGGACACGTGGGCACGGACGTAACCACGGAAAAGGGGAAGGCAGCCGACCGCTGTACGGCCGTCGACTGCCCGCTGCCTGGACCCGCGGATGGAAGGACAGACCACTTGGGAGTGAGGACGCCACTGCCGGGGGATGGAATGAAGGAGAACCCGGCGTGCGTGGACCGCCGTGAGGAGGGGGCGGGGTGAACAAAGTGGGACCTGACACGGGGGTACCTTGTAACTTTTGTCGGTGTCATTTATGTGGCCACTATTAGCATACCTTGGGTATGCAAGCAACGAATTTCACTGTGACTTGTCACATGCGACAATAAAGTATTCATTCATTCAATCATTCACTCAAGTGAATTGACATGGGTGAAGAGAGTTGACATGGAAACGCTCTGCACTCTCTTAGGCTCACAGACAGGAAGACGGTTGGCCTTTACGGTCTGTGAAGGTAGCAGGTTCATTTGCAGCTTGATCTGCGTGCAGTCAGTGGCATCATGAGCTTAGTGGGAGCAGGCATGTGTGTGTCAGCTGTTGTTCATTTGGCACCAATCTCACCTCTGGATCAAAGATTCCAGGTTCAAAGATCGCTCCAGGGATTTGTGCATAAAAAAAGACTAGGCTGGTCCACTCATGCAGTCCTGAGGAAGTTTTGTGCTGTCAAATTGACTACCTTTTCATTGAGTTATTAAAATGCCTTCCATATTAGATGAACAAAAAGTATTCCTCAGCACTCTTTTGCATGAGATTAAGGGAGGTATCCCCAATTCCGAGCCTATAGTTAACTAACATTCTCCGGTCATTATATTATTACTATTTTTAGGAACATGTTGTGCGCAAATTGGCTGCTGCATCTCTTCTACAGTGCAGCATTTTAAATTGGCATGGATACACTGTGGCTGATATGATGATGAACGTAACATGCTGGAAATCTGAAATAAAGCAGAAAGTGCCGTAAGTGCTTCACAATACATGCACTTGCCGACTTAGTTAATGGTTGCGTTATGTAAAGCCTTACATGTAAGAATTTACATGTCAGAATCACCATCCCCATCCCCTGCCTGATATAACTCACTGAGTGAAGAGCTGGCTGGACCTGAAATATCACTTATCCATGTTCTCCAGGGATGCTGCCTGGCCCGCTGAGTTTAGTTTAGTTTAGAGATACAACGCGGAAACAGGCCCTTTGGCTCACCATTGCCTCGCTGAGCAGCGATCCATGCTTAGTAACACTGGAAACAAATTACAATTATACCAAGTCCATTAACCTACAAACGTGTACGTCTTTGGAGTGTGGGAGGAAACCAAAGATCTCGGAGAAAACCGATGTGGTCATGGGGAGAATGTACAAACTCCGTACAGACAAGCACCCGTAGTCAGGATCGAACGTGGGTCTCTGGCGCTGTAAGGCAGTAAAGGCTCTGTCTTACCTGTTTGCGGTCATCGGCGGTGAAGCGCGGCGTCGCCGGTAGCGGGGACCGCGCGGCAACGGTGAGAGCGGCGAGCCTATCCACCGGAGCGCCGCACGGATGCTGCGCGGGGGCCGAGTAATTCAAACACGGCGGGTCCCACGTGCTTGCGGTAAGTAAAAAAAAGGCGGGCCGACTGCGATGACGTCGGCCCGCCGCACGTGACTCACGAGCGGCGGCTGTGGCGGCGGCCATCCTGATTGCGGCGCTGTAGCGGTGGCTGTGCCTGCGCACAGATTCTTCCCGTTTCGCCGCCAATGACCGCAGACTCGTGAGACAGGCCTTTAACTCTACCGCTGCACCACCCAAAAGCTGGCCACAAAGGTCCGTGGCAGCATCCCGGTAATCCCCCGAACCGTTGTCCTCTCCTTGCTCAGAGACATTTGGATGCATCCGGGACACTTTCTGTGGCACGCCACCTTCTGGATAAGCTTGAGTTCCTGTCACGTCTTTGGGGCACTTTCTGTGTCGCCTAGCCTTCTGGGTAACCACTGCCGCCATTGCCAGCTTGTTTCCAATGTATACTTGAGTGATTGTACAGTGTTGTGGAAATTACAAACTGCCAGAAATGTTTTCGTAAGTGCGACTTTGTGCAAGTCACCTATTCATAAGTTCATAAGTGATTGGAGCAGAATTTGGCCATTCGGCCCATCAAGTCTGCTCTGCCATTCAATCATGGCTGATTTATCTTTCCCTCAACCCCATTCTCCTGCCTTCTCCCCATATCCTTTGTGTATGTCAGGGAGTGTCTATATAGTATAGTGACACTGTGCCGAGCATTTAGTTCACATGAGCATGAACGGCAGACAGCTGAGAATGAACTTGGACACGGCATGCAATCCAAGGTGTGTAGTTTTTGTCTGAAGGCAACTCAGGTCTGTGATGGCACAGTCTCTTTCTGCCTCCACACACTGTATGTATTCAAGAGAGAGTTAGATATAGCTCTCAGGGCTAATGGAATCAAGGGATATGGGGAGAAAGCAGGAACGGGGTACTGATTTTGGACGATCAGCCATGATCATATTGAATGGCGGTGCTGGCTCGAAGGTCCTATTTTTCTATGTTTCTATGTAAGGGTACCGTCCCTGTTGCTGAGATCCTTTCATCTCCATTTGCTGCATCTCTTCCTTCACCTCTTCTGGGCAGAGCTCCCATTTTCCAAAACAGCCAGTAATCCCTTAACAAGGACTGAAAAAGAAAATCAGCTGCTTAACACCCATTGAATTCCAACCTGTGCTTAGGCATCTTTAAATATTTATTTTCTCTTCAGAATAAATGGTATAATTTGGCAGATTTTTAATCATAATGTAGGGAACACACACACACACACACACAGACACCACACACAAACATATCACGCGCAGACTCATGCAGAGTAACAACCAAAAGGTTGTGCTGCAAGTAAATTATTTTGGCAACGCCTAAACAGAACTGCTGAGACTTGAGGTGTTGCCAACTCTGTGTCTGTGACTTCGGCGACAACAATATTTACTTTGTCTGGAGCCCAAACAATCAGATAATTGTGCCCGAGTGCATGTATAACATCTTAAATCATCAATCCCAACACATCCATTAAATGGGAAGGAGTCAGGATAGGCAGCTCAAGCTTCACTGTGCCAAAAGACAGTTCAGGTTTAGGTTGCTTTCGTTCAGTTTAGAGACACAGCGTGGAAACAGGCCCTTCGAGCCACCGAGTCCGCACCGACCATCGATCCCCGCACATTAACACTTCCCGACACACGCTAGGGACAATTTACACTTATACAAAGTAAACGTCTTTGGAGTGTGGGAGGAAACTGAACATATCGGAGAAAGTCCACGTGGTCACGGGGAGAACGTACAAATTCTGTACAGACAGCACCAATAGTTGGGTTCGAACCCAGGTCTCCGGCGCTGTAAGCGCTGTGAGGCAGCAACTCTACCGCTGCGCCACCGTGCCGTCTGGAGAGAAATGCTTTAGAATAGTTTCCGAATCACTCTGATCTTTGGAGCCAAAATGATCATTAAGTAGAGGCAACATTAATATCCTGCCAACACAGTGACTTAGTGCGTGTTTACAGATGGCGGCATGCTGGTGACAGATGACTATAGATAGATAGAAATTCAATGTATAATGTTTGATATTCCAGATCTGTAGCTCATCACTTGGAAATTCTCCAGGACATTTTCTTGACTCAAGCTAATTGCCAGAGATGGATCTCATCATTAATGATACGCTTCAAGCACCCAACTTATGCGACAATGACAACTTTTTACAGAAATTAGACATAATGGATCGTTCAAAATAAATTTATTGCTATGTGCAACGATTTTAACTTGGGCAAAGCCATTCTTGTTATCTTGGAGATGGAGAACCCTTTTTCACTATGGACTGCAACAATTTCCTAAAGGCTATTTAGCTTGAGCCTCGGAAAAATTAATTACAAGCTTCAGCAAAACAAACTGTTGAGTAGGATTAATTTGATGGTTCTTTTAATAGACAATAGACAATAGACAATAGGTGCAGGAGTAGGCCTTTCGGCCCTTCGATCCAGCACCGCCATTCAATGTGATCATGGCTGCTCATCCCCAATCAGTACCCCGTTCCTGCCTTCTCCCCATATCCCCCGACTCCGCTATTTTTAAGAGCCCTATCTAGCTCTCTCTTGAAAGCATCCAGCCTCTTTTGAAGAGCTTTCACAGATATGATGGAGTGAACAGCCTCACACTCTGTAATTCTATAATAGCATAATTAAAGCTTCGACATTATTAATTTGTATGCATTAAACAGCTAGGGTCAGGGAATACATTAATTTTAAGTACCAAGACATTAAAGGTTAGAGTAAAAAACAAGCTGCTGGAAGTACTCAGCAGGCCAGGAAGCATCTGTTGGGGAAGATGGACAAGCGACGTTTCGGGTCAGGCCGGGTCCGTTCTTCTTCATACTGATGCTGTCTTTCAGTTCAGTTCAGTTCAATTCAGTTTGGTTTATTGTCACGGGTACCGAGGTACAGTGATAAGCTTTTGTAACCAGCCAGCGGAAAGATCTTGATCGGAAATACAGCAGTCAAAAGAATTAAAAACAAAAAATATTTTTTTCAATATATAAATATATAAAATATATAAGAATGTTCATGTACAAAAAAAATCACTTCATAAAATGCTGCTCGAAAATACGTGATTACAATCGAGCCATTCGCAGTGTACAGATACATGATAAGGGAATAACGTTTAGTGCAAGGCAAGACTGGTAAAGTCCGATCAAAGATAGTCCGAGGGTCCCCGATGAGGTAGCTAGAAGTTCAGGACTGCTCTCTGGTTGCGGTAAGATGGTTCAGTCTTTTCACTGTAATTCAGTACGTGTGACAATGATAAACTGATAACACCAAGTGCTGTAAGTTCTTCACAGTATGCTACATTGACTCAATAACGACTACTTAGTTCCAGTGGGCAGAAAGGGTAGATTGCCGATAATGAAGGTGGACACAACATGCTAACTGGATGGCTAATAGTAAGCAGTATTATTCAGAAGACAACAGCTATCTGAGTGGCATGGACAACACAGATTAGTTTAGCTTAGTTTAGACATACAGTGCGGAAACAGCCCTTCGGCCCTGCCATGTCCACGCTGACCAGTGATCCCAGTTACACTAGTGCACTCTACATACTAGGGACCGTTTACAATTATTATCAAAGCCAATTAACCTACAAACCTGTACGTCTTTGGAGTGTGGGAGGAAACCGGAGAATCCGGGGAAAACCCATACAGACACGGGGAGAACGTACAAACTCTGTACAGACAGCACCTGTAGCCAGTGCCGAACCTGGGTCTCTACTGCTGTAAGGCAGTGACTCTACCGCTGCGCCACCATGCTGCCCAGTGGCTCCAAACCTTTTTTATCCATGGCCAAAACTTGATCATCCATTTGGACATGGCACATATTTTACATAGATACATAGATACATAGAAATTAGGTGCAGGAGTAGGCCATTCAGCCCTTCGAGCCTGCACCGCCATTCAATACGATCATGGCTGATCATCCAACTCAGTATCCCGTACCTGCCTTCTCTCCATACCCCCTGATCCCTTTAGCCACAAGGGCCACATCTAATTCCCTCTTAAATATAGCCAATGAACTGGCCTCAACTACCCTCTGTGGCAGAGAGTTCCAGAGATTCACCACTCTCTGTGTGAAAAAGTTTTTCCTCATCTCGGTCTTAAATATTTTAAGATATCATGATAAATAAATTGATAACCATTTGCCGCCCAGAAAAAATGTTGATGCTGCCTGACCCGCTGAGTTCCTCCAGCACGTTGCATATTTTTTCCTCAAAAGTCCAGCATCAATAGTCCCTGTTATCTCCATTAAATATAAGAGTTTAAGTGTCAAAGTAGTTCATGTGCGGCTGTCACGAATCCAACTCCAAAGTTTAATGCTTCAAACACTGATCTGGGAACTTGAACACAAGAACATAGTTTTAGTTTAGTTTAGTTTAGTTTAGAGATATAGTGCGGAAACAGGCCCTTCGGTCCACCGAGTCCACGCCGACCAGCGATCCCCACACATTATCACTATCCTACACACACTTGGGACATTTTACATATATACCAAGCCAATTAACCTACATGCCTGCACGTCTTTGGAGTTTGGGAGGAAACCGGAGTTCTCGAAGAACAACCACGCAAGTCACGGGGAGAACATACAAACTCCGTACAGACAGCACCTGTAGTCGGAAACGAAACCCGGGTCACCGGCGCTGCAAGTGCTGTAAGGCAGCAACTCTACCGCAGCACCACCATACCGCCCTTGAATCAACAGTGGAGTACAGCCATGTGGGAGGTTGGTCTTTTGGTTATGAAGTTAAACTGAAGATCAGCCCCCTAGGGCAAATGTAACCTGAGAATTTATTAAAAAATGAAGAGGACAGAGTGTTCCCCTGACATATATATATAACTCACCATGAACAGCCATGGAATCTAGTAATTTATTTGACTACTTGTGGAAACTTGCTGTGTGCAAATTGCTGACCTCATTTGGTGCAATAAAATATCATTTGAAAAACACAGACGTCAATGACACAGAGAGGAACATAAATGGATTTGCTTAGAAATTAGATCACATAGCGCTAGGTATGAATGCAATGCACAATCTAATTCAATGAAATTGGGAGCTCGCAGTGCAGTGAATGAAAACTATGACTTTCATTCAAGTGTCTGCCGTGAAAACACAATGAACTGTGGCAATTTGCAGTGACCTCCCTGATGGGCAATTGGGAGCAGCTGCTGGGATTTTCATTCTTCTTAGACTGACATTTGCTGTTCACAGATAACTCTGATGAGGCGAGCTTCCACTAAGTCAACTGCCAGTGCTGAGTTCAAATGCCAGTGCTGAGGTCACACACCCCAGTGCTGAGGTCACACACCCCAGTGCTGAGGTCACACATGCCAGTGCTGAGGTCACACACCCCAGTGCTGAGGTCACACGCGCCAGTGCTGAGGTCACACACCCCAGTGCTGAGGTCACACACCCCAGTGCTGAGGTCACACGCGCCAGTGCTGAGGTCACACACCCCAGTGCTGAGGTCACACACCCCAGTGCTGAGGTCACACACCCCAGTGCTGAGTTCAAATGCCAGTGCTGAGGTCACACACCCCAGTGCTGAGGTCACACACCCCAGTGCTGAGGTCACACACCCCAGTGCTGAGTTCAAATGCCAGTGCTGAGGTCACACACCCCAGTGCTGAGTTCAAATGCCAGTGCTGAGGTCACACACCCCAGTGCTGAGGTCACACACCCCAGTGCTGAGTTCAAATGCCAGTGCTGAGGTCACACACCCCAGTGCTGAGGTCACACACCCCAGTGCTGAGGTCACACACCCCAGTGCTGAGTTCAAATGCCAGTGCTGAGGTCACACACCCCAGTGCTGAGGTCACACACCCCAGTGCTGAGGTCACACACCCCAGTGCTGAGTTCAAATGCCAGTGCTGAGGTCACACACCCCAGTGCTGAGGTCACACACCCCAGTGCTGAGGTCACACACCCCAGTGCTGAGGTCACACACCCCAGTGCTGAGGTCACACACCCCAGTGCTGAGGTCACACACCCCAGTGCTGAGGTCACACACCCCAGTGCTGAGGTCACACACCCCAGTGCTGAGGTCACACACCCCAGTGCTGAGGTCACACACCCCAGTGCTGAGGTCACACGCCCCAGTGCTGAGGTCACACGCCCCAGTGCTGAGGTCACACGCGCCAGTGCTGAGGTCACACGCGCCAGTGCTGAGGTCACACGCGCCAGTGCTGAGGTCACACATGCCAGTGCTGAGGTCACACGCCAGTGCTGAGGTCACACCCCAGTGCTAAGGTCATGTACCGGTGCTGAGGTCACCTGCCATTGGTGGGGTCATGCACCAGCAGTGAGGTCACACACTAATGGTGATATCACACACTAATGGTGATGTCACACACTAATGGTGATATCACACACTAATGGTGATATCACACACTAATGGTGATGTCACACACTAATGGTGATGTCACACACTAATGGTGATGTCACACACTAATGGTGATGTCACACACTAATGGTGATGTCACACACTAATGGTGATGTCACACACTAATGGTGATGTCACACACTAATGGTGATGTCACACACTAATGGTGAGGTCACACACTAATGGTGATGTCACACACTAATGGTGATGTCACACACTAATGGTGATGTCACACACTAATGGTGATGTCACACACTAATGGTGATGTCACACACTAATGGTGATGTCACACACTAATGGTGATGTCACACACTAATGGTGATGTCACACACTAATGGTGATGTCACACACTAATGGTGATGTCACACACTAATGGTGATGTCACACACTAATGGTGATGTCACACACTAATGGTGATGTCACACACTAATGGTGATATCACACACTAATGGTGAGGTCACACACTAATGGTGATATCACACTGGCAGCGATGCCACACACAAGTAGTGAGTTCACACAGCAGTTGAGAGACACACTAATGTGTGGCCACATGGTAATGGTGAAGCCACTCCCCAGTGGTGAGGCCACACTCTAGTGATATTGGTATTGGTTTATTATTGCCATGTGTACTGAGACACAGTGAAGAGCCTTGTTGTGTATGCTATCCAGGCAAACCTTACTCTACATGAGAATCATCAAGCCATGGCCATACATTAGCAATGAAGTCACACGTCAGCGATGAGGCATAAATCCGTGCAATGAAGTGGATCTCGGTGGAAGGTCAAGCCCAGTACCACGCAGGTCTTTAGTCCATTTTCTTCAATGCTTTGCTTCAGACTTTCCCCATGTTCCATCAGCATCCCGTCTCTCACTCCCATCCCTGCCAACCGCCTATCTCCACACATCTCCTAAACTCACTGCACCTGCCTCTCGAATCCCTCCTCACCCGTTGAGCACTAATCACCACCATCGATCATCAACCAGCAATTGCAGGCTTCTTCCCCTCAATCTTTGCTTCCAGCGGTCTTCGGCCCAACTCTCACCTTCTAATCCATGACCGAATCACATCCCACACCTGGATGTGGGATGCAGTCCTGTTGCTATCTGATTTTCTTTGCACGTTCTGCATGGTGCAGCAAGTGGAAGAAGGCCGTACCTGCCACGGCTTGCTCAGCATGTACGCAGGCTCTGCAGCTGCTGGCTTACAAGCCCATTAACTGTCTCCCGATCTACACACCAAGGTCAAATTACAGTCCACAATTGGCCAGTATCTGCAGTTTTATTCCCTTTCAAACAAGCCTTATCCAGGCTGTAATGTGGGAGCTCGGCAGAAATGGGGAGTGGTCCCATGTACTGGAGTGACAAATGCTCAACAGGCAGGTGAAAGACAATCAACAGAGTTTTCTGAAGATAGGCACAAAATACTGGAGTAACTCAGCGGGTCAGGCAGTGTCTCTAGAGAAAAGGAAAAGGTGATGTTCGGGTCAAGATCTTTTGTCAGACTGACTCTTTGTTAGTCAATTCTTGGCACTTCGGGCATCACTGAATTTCTAACCAGCAACGGCAGAACCACGTTACACAGCAACTGCTTGATAGGCTGAGGAATTTCTGGGCATTGTTATTTCTTTCAAGTGCAATTAGGTCCAAAAAGGATTTGGAGTAAAGACATAGATTCAATTGAACTAAATTTTCTTTATTTCAGATTGCAAGCATCCAACATGGTAGTTTTGGGCCCCAATGTTAGTTTAAATAATCTTCATTACTTATAATGTTTGGCGGGAATTTCTTTAATCCAAAAAGATAGTTTCAACAGCAAATGCAGACTTGCAGTTCTAATGAATGTTCCTGGTTTCACTCAGTTCAAGAAGGAATGTTGGTGCCTCTATCACTGTGATACCATTATGTAAACAGACACACAAAGCTAGAGTAACTCAGCAGGACAGGCAGCATCTCTGGAGAGAAGGAATGTGTGACCCTTCCTCAGACCCAAAACCTCACCCATTCCTTCCATCCAGAGATGCTGCCTGTCCTGCTGAGTTACTCCAGCATTTTGTGCCTATCTCCGGTTTAAAGCAGCATCTGCAGTTCCTTCCTACCCATACCTTTGTGTAAGTTCCTTTGTTGAACCACGTCATGTTGGAGGCATCAACAACATCAAAGGGCTTTGAATCTGTATGGATAATTGTCCCTGACAGGTGGTTTTGGGCTTTGAAACACCTGCGATGTGTTGGCAATGGAGCTGGTTCATTCAGAATTGGGCAGTGTGTGAGTTGTGTCATCACGGGGTGTTTCAGTCGCTCAGCTCTCAGAGGGAGCTCAGCTTTCTGGCAATTCTCAAATAGGCAGGAATTCACTTCAGGCAACAAAAGAAGGAGGAATGTAAATACCCGAATTAGCACCGTGATTCAGTAGCACATCAAATGAAATAATTGACAGAATTGTAGAGTGTGGAATTCTTCGAACACCTACAATGACTGCTTTTCACGAACGACAATTCAGCGCCTGCATATTTTCCTGCAGAATAATCACGACAGAGATGTAAAACACTCATTAAAACATATTACCACCTGGGTCTAACCAAGCAGATGCACTACACAATTGCCAGGCACTGATCATCTGTAACAGGCAGAAGTATAAGCATCTCCTCTTTATAGTTAAACAAAAGCAAAAGTGCTAGAGTAACTCAGAGGGTCAGGCAACATCTTTGGTAGACTTAAATAGGCAATATTAAGGGCCTGTCCCACTTGGCGATCTTTTCGGCGACTGCTGGCATCATTGACTGACGTATCAGGTCTCCGAAAAATTTGCGGTGTGATGCAGCGTGACGCGGCGTGATGACAATAGACAATAGGTGCAGGAGTAGGCCATTTGGCCCTTCGAGCCAGCACCGCCATTCAATGTGATCATGGCTGATCATCCCCAATCAGTACCCCGTTCCTGCCTTCTCCCCATATCCCCTGACTCTGCTATTTTTAAGAGCCCTATCTAGCTCTCTCTTGAAAGCATCCAGGGAACCTGCCTCCACCACCCTCTGAGGCAGAGAATTCCACAGACAATGACGTATGACGCGCGGTGTTTTTTCAAGTGTCGCAACATTTTTTTTGTCGCCGCTGGATTTTGAAATGTTCAAAATCTTTTGGCGACACTGATACGACGCCGGCAGTCACCGAAAAAATCGTCGTGGGACAGGCCCTTTAATGATTCATAGTTGACGTCACCTATCCTTGTCCTTTAGACATTTTGTCTGACTGTTGAGTTACTCCAGTACTTTGAGTCTTTTTTTTTACCTACCAGCACTTGCAGTCCCTTGCGTCTCCTCTTTATAGATAATAGCATTAACATGGCTGAAACTCCCAATGCCAATGTAATATTGGTGTGAACAATAATTTGTTCTTTAAGGTGTTATCCCTTTAAGGTTTGGGCAATGTACCCAACTGCTCTCTGGGTTTCAATAATATAAATTCAAGAGACCGTCTATTGAGAATCCTTCAATAAGTCATGCACACCATGTATGAGATCCTTGTACATGCTGCAATCGAATTTGCTAGAGGTTAAGAACTTAATGAACAGATAATCTTTATTGCCATGATGGTTGCTATGGGTGGAAACGTAAATAGACCATCCGCATATAAAAGTAGGCTGGAGGCTGGGAACTCTGCAGTGACCGACTCACCTCTTGATTCCCCAGAGACTTTGCACGAACGATCACAGTGTACTGGAATACTTGTCCTTTGCCTGGATGACCTCATCTTCAACAACACTCAAGATGAATGACATAATTCAGGACAACACCACAGCTCAATGGTTTCTTTATTATCACGTGTACCCAGGTATATTAAAAATTATTTTTGCATACAACTCACAAGACCCACACGGTCACAGGGTGAAGGTACGAACTCCGTGCAGACAGCAGCCGTAGTCACGATCGAACCCGGGTCTCTGCCGCTGTGCCCTCCCTAGCCTCGGAAACACAAGTGCCTGTATTTTTTTTTTTAAAAGGAAAGAGCCTCATTAATTCAAGGATTGCAGCTGTTACCTCTTGTAGAAGTTTTTACGTGACACTGAGAGAACTTTCGGAGTTAATGTTCAATTGTTAAGTTAATGTCCACTGGGCACTTTCTTGCTGATAAGACATGACATTCTGCTGCCATAAAAATCCACTAGTTTAACGAGGCTTAAATTTTAATTGGAAAATACTCAACTGATCGAGAGTGAGAGCAGTCTCTGTGAAGCGTGGCCATGTGACATCCTGAGAAGTGATAATAGCTCATTTTCAATTCTTCGTATATTGCTGGAATTTAATCACAATTCAGAAAGTGACAAAAAGCAGTCCAAACTTGGCAAACTCAAAACATTGAATCCCGCTAATTTCAGTTTCCAATTCTATCCGCAATGACTATTCCACCCAAGGAAATTTTACTTTGCTTTCTAATGTAACTTATGCTGATGCTAATATTTATGGATATTAAATGCTTGTGTGAAGGTGAATTATGACATTTGTAACTCCGAAAAGTGTCGTACATTAATTTAGCGCCTTGTGGAGCTTCTCAGAAACGCTTAGTGAAACTTTGAAGCTGATTAATGAGGATGGGCCGGTTGGTTCTCTTTGGATTCATCTTGTTTGCACTAAATGTGGATAATGTGGTGTCAAAAGTAACCATCTTGAATAAACACATAAATCCAGGCTGCCTCCTTTTCTCTAGTGCCATTGTTTTCCAGTCCATGTAGCGACATTGGCTTAATCTTCACGCAGAGTATGGTGGGTATACGGAATGAGCTGCCAGAGGAGGTAGTTGAGGGGAGTACTACAAAGCATTTAATAGATATTTGGATAGGTACATGGATAGGAACAGGTTAAAGGGATATGGGCCAAGCATGGGCAAGTGGGAGTATTTTGGTCGGCATGGACAAATGGGGCTGGGGAGCCTGTTTCCATGCTGTATGACTGTGACTAAGAGCAAGAAATTTGCAAATCCATTTACTTTATCAGCAAAAATAATGATATTCAGTCTTCTATAGCTTATGCGAATAGGCATGAATGTACCTGCAAATGTGAAGCAGCAAAGTTGATCCCACATACTTCTCCATTATTTCCAGAAATGTTCTCTGTGTATTAATGGGAAATGGTATAATTGTACCGTTTCCATATATGAAACAGAAACAACTCTGTCCGTCCACAACTCCGCCAATTTTTGTGTAATCTGCAACTTATTAACCAACTTGTCGACATTTTTGTCATTTATATATATCACAAGTAAAAGAGGTCCCAGCACTGATCCATTGGAACACCATTGGTCACAGATCTCCAGTCAAGATAACACCATTCCATCACTACCCTATGTCTATTATGGGCAAGTCAGCTCTGAATCCAATTCCCAAATCACTGTCGATTCCAAGCATCTTAATCTTCTGGATCAGCTTACCATGAAGGATGCCTGATTCCACCTGAACAACCAAGTGGGAAGGGAAAGAGAATAAAGATATATGCCTCTCATGACATTTTATAGCAGTCTTCAATAACCCCACAGTAGCATCTGAAGAAAAGTGTGAAATACTGGAAATACTCAGCGTCAGGCAGCAACTGAGGAGAGAATAGCTGAAATAATAGGTCTGAAGAAGCGTCTTGATCCAAAACATCACCCATTCCTTCTCTCCAGAAACGCTGCCTGTCCCGCTGAGTTATTTCAGCTTTTTGTATCTATTATTGGTTCAGGCAGATGACCCAGCTGCTCTGAAATGTTAACACTGCTTTTCTTCTCCACAGCTGCTGCCTAACCTACTGAATATTTCCAGCATCATTTTGTTTTACATTTCTAGGATAGATTCTAAAATGAAACACCTCACAATCTTAATGATGAAATTCCTTTTGGCATTGGTCTATGGATTTTATCAACTGTTCTGTATTATTCTGTAGTGGAAGACTACCCTCTCACTACCAACAAAACCACACCCTCTGGTGCCCGCTGAATACACCTCCTACATTCAAACCCAGATTATGTTTATGTACGTAATAAACGCAGGTCCAATGATGCAAAACAGACATGAAAACACAACAACAGGAATGAAAGTTCAGACTTAGAGTTTCTCACAAAACTTTTCCAACAGCAGTTTCTCAATTTCATCGAAGAGTTGAAAAGAGTAGTTGTAACAGCATCTCTTCCAAAGAGATCTCTTCCATTGTTCAACTATTGCTTTTGATCAACTGCAAAATAGAGATTCAGGAGGTTCATCTGCTGCTGTTGACCAACAGAGGCCCAAGCTTATTGTTTATTGTGTTCATGAATATTATAGACCGGGAAGCTCCCTGAATAGCCAGGCTATGCTGCATCAGTCATCTCAACTCTGTCAATCAAAGTAACAATGAGAACAAAGGTTTTTTCAGGGGAGGAAAGTTGTTTTATCTCTGTTTGCTATCTAAGAGTTGGTATTTTTAAATATTACAAGAGCAATTTAAAAACAAAAACATGAGTTAGAAGCTTCCAACTGAGAGACGCTGTTTTGAATTTTAATTTGTAGGGCATAGAACTGATCTAAAATATTTATGAACTTTTTTTCACAGTATCAATCCATAATTAAGCAAAGGATTTTATGAAGAAGACTTTCACTCCACAGCATATGTAATAAACTTGCAAATTTGTTTATAAAGAATAGGCACGTAATTATAGTATACATCATGTAGAGATTTCCTGCTCTTTTAAGTAAAAATTATAACTGACAACTTTTCCTACTGTTTAGATCTCTCTGTGTTTACCAGTGGCACAGCAGTGCACCTGGTAGAGCTGCTGCCTCAAAGCGCCAGGGACCCAGGTTCTATCCTGACCTTGGGTACTGTCTATGTGGTGTTCTCCCCGTGACCACATGGGTTTCACCCGGGTGCTCTGGTTTCCTCCCATATTCCAAAGGCCTACAGGTTTGTAGGTTAATTGGCTTAGGTAAAAATGATAAATTGTCCATAGTGTATAGGATAGCGCAAGTGTACGGGGATCAGTGGTCGGCGTGGACTCGGCGCGCCGAACGGCCTGGCTCCACCCTGTATCTCTAAAACTAAAAACTAAAACTAAAGCTATATCTGCCTATCATCCTTCACCCTACCTCGGTCCACTAATCACCTACTGGCTATCCTCCCTCACCATTAAACTCTGATGCATTCTTTTTACGAAAAACGTTGTCAGTACATTTTCCCCCACAGATCATAAGGTCATAAGTGATAGGAGCAGAATTAGGCCATTCGGCCCATTAAGTCTACTCCACCATTCAATTGTGGCTGATCTATCTCTCCCTCTCAAACCCATTCTCCTGCCTTCTCCCCACAACCCCTGACACCCATACTAATCAAGATTTTATCAATCGCGACCTTAAAGATATCCAGTGACATTGACATGCTCCTCAATCCGCTGAGTTCCTTTAGCAGATTGTTAGTTGCAACAGACAGATGTGCTATTTTGTGACAAGTCTCTCAAGAAACCTTGAAGGTGGGTGGCATTTTTGGTGATCCGCAGCTTACCTCCCTATCTCAGAGTAAAAATATATATTTTTTTCTCGCAACAACAGAATGCGACTTTTCTTCACTGCAATTCTGCATTGTCTTTGCCATCTCATTTTGCCTGCTGCTTGATGGATCTGATAAGCTCAGGCAGAACTGCAGGAGATTTTCCAATGCTTTTTGCCATCTGCACAACAGCATCATATCAGCCATCACTCATGGGATGTGGGCATCTATGACAAGGCTCATGTTCATTATCAATTCACAATTGTCATTGGGAAGAATGGTGTGATGCCGCTTTGAATCAGTAGTGTAGCTCTGTAAGACTATGACTCCAGAGAGTGTTGCACTGGCACTCCCACCCTATGTGTGGGAAGGAACTGCAGATGCTGGTTGAAGCTGAAGATAGACACAAAATGCTGGAGCAACTCAGCGGGACAGGCAGCATCTCAAGAGAGAAGGAATGGGTGACGTTTCGGGTCGAGACCATTCTTCAGACTGAGAGTCAGAAGAGGAGGAGATACAGAGATAAGGTTGTGTAAGGTGTGAGATCAAGACAGCAAACGGGGTGGGGATCAAGGAAAATGTAGAATAGAGCATTGTTAGCAAGGAGAAGGTAACAACAAAGCAAACAGAGATAAATGTAGTCAGGGACAGTTAGACTGGTCGGAGAACTTGGAAGGGGAGGGAAGGAGAGAGAGGGAAACCAAGGCCAATTTTACCAAAGCAAATTAACTTACAAACATGTATGTCCTTGGAGTGTGGGAGTAAACCGGAGCACCCAGAGAAAAACCACGTGGTCACAGGGAGAACGTACAAACTCCGTATGTAGTCAGGATTGAACTCAGGTCTCTGGTGCTGTAAGGCAGCAACTCTACCGCTCCTCCACTGTGCCATCATTACCACCTCCTTCCAGACAATGGAGGTTGCAAGTTTAGGGGGTACTGTTAACGAGCCCTCATTTGCTGGCAGTCACCCAGCCCAGTAAATATTGCCACAAATAACACTTTTGCACAAAGTCTGAGAGGAATACTGGACAAAACATTCCCAGCATCTTGCCTGTCAGGGATTTTGAGATCGGATATTTGGCATTGCACTAGCCACGCAGCTGATCAAAGGGCTAGAACTCTGCATCTCAGTGATGTTGCGATACATATACGTGACTCGCCTGAGACGGCAATTTCTCAGTATTGCAACTCGTGCCCTGCATGCTTGGTTTGAGAACTCATGAGGGTGAATTCTGAATTATTATTATGTCTATAATAAAGGGTTGCATGGAGGTGCAGCAGTAGAGTTGCTGCCTTACAGCGCTAGAGACCTGGGTTCGTTCCTGACTACGGGTGCTGTCAGTATGGAGTTTGTATGTTCTCCCTGTGACCGTGTGAGTTTTTCTTCCAAAGACACAGGTTTGAAGGTTAATTGGCTTTGGTAAAAGTGATAAATTGGCCCTAGTGCTAGTGTATGAGGATTGTTGGTCAGCGTGGACTCGGTGGGCCGAAGGGCCAGATTCCACATTGCATCTCTAAACTCAACTAAACTCAACTCAACTAAACTAAACTAAACTAAACTCTCTCTTTGAAAGACCTCTTGCATGTGATCTTGAGAGAGTGGAAATCCATTCTCTTAAAGAAGGTTATAGATGTTTACAAAGCATCCCAAGTGGCAACTATTACAGGATGCAAAATGGGAATGTTGCCAGCACCAAAAAATTGGACATCCCCATCCCGCTAAAACCAAATCATGAGGTAAATGAGATGGCCATCACAGATATCCTTAAATGCAATCTTAAACTTAAATGCATATCAGTCACTTAGTAAATATATTCTCAGGTGAAGAGGGAGAATAAGTGCAGGCAAGAGTAGATCAGATGAATAGGTTGAAGAGTACCGGGGCATGATAGCATCATAGAGTTATACCACAAAGAAGTGGACTCTTTGGCCCACTATGTCCATGCTAATCTTTTTGCCCCTCTATACCAATCACATTTATCTACATTAAGACTCCATCCTTCGATGGCTTAATGTTTCTCGAAATGCCTCTTAAGTATATTAATGGTAAATGATTTCACCACCATCTCTAGCAATATGTTCCAAATAACAACCATTCACTGTGTAAAAGACATACCCTTCAACACCCCTTGGAACTCCTTTCTCTCCCCTTAAGCCTGTGCCTGCTTGTTTTTGGTATCTCTACCACGGGAAAAAGATTCTACTTAGCTACTCTATCAATGCCTCTCATAATCTTATAAACATCTATTGGGTTGCTCCTCAGCCTCCTTCAGTCCATGGAAATCAACCCAGCCTAATCAATCCCTCCCCATAACTAAAGTGGGCAGTGCAGTGGTGCAGCAGCAGAGTCGCTGTCTCACAGCGTCAGAGACCCACCCCTGACTCGGTGCTGTCTGTACAGAGTTTTGACATTCTCCCCGTGACCGCGTGGGTTTTCTCCAGGTGCTCCAGTTTCCTCACACATTCCAAAGATGTGTAGGTATATGGGTGGTCAGCATTGAACTCGATGGGCCCAAGGGCCTGCTTCCATGTTGTATCTCTAAAAAAAAATTGTCTGTCAGGTGTTTGTACATTCTCCCTGTGACTGTGTGGGTTTTCTCCAGGTACTCTGGTTTCCTCCCACATGCCAAAGACATGTAGGTGAATTGGCTTTGGCAAATTGTCAAGCCCCTAGTGGACCGTGTTAGTGGATTGGGTGATTGCTGATTGGCGCGGGCATGGTGGGCCAAAGGGCCTGTTTCTGCACTGTAAGTCTAAAGTCCTCTAATCCAGACAATGTCCTGGCAAACCTCCCTGCATTTTCTCCAGCACAAGTGTGTAGTGACCAAAACTGTACACAATACTCTATGTGCAGCCTAACCAATGATTTGTGAACTGTCCCTGAAGATTCTGGGAATCTATCCTAATATTATTATATTTGCCAATATAAATGTG
Organism: Malacoraja senta; assembly: GCA_038087875.1. Lineage (NCBI taxonomy): Eukaryota > Metazoa > Chordata > Chondrichthyes > Rajiformes > Rajidae > Malacoraja > Malacoraja senta. The sequence goes on from JAXLNO010003864.1 coordinate 133,210, forward strand.
ATGAATTCAAATCTGCAATACTACTGATCTGCACTCATCACATTAGGTATACAGTGGAAATATTATTTAAAATAAAATTGATTGAATTATTTATTTGAAGAAGATATGTATTACTGGTGGATGTCGATTCTAATTTCTGCCATAATTGAATGGCTCGTTGAGCCATTTCAGAGATTGTTGGGTCTGAAATCACATACGGGTGAAATCAGATGTAGATGGCAGATTTCACATAGTGACCAAAGTCTGGACTAAATATTTAAAGATACTTGACTACTTGAAGAAATAGACAAGATGAAAAAGCCAGATTTTGGAGAGGAGCAGATAGGAGCAGACTTAGGCCATTTAGCCCACCATTGAGTCTACAGCGCCATTCAATCACGACTTATCTATTTTTTCCTCTCAACCCCAATCTCCTGCTTTCTCCGCATAGCCTTTGACCCCTCCTCCTAATCAAGAACTATCAATCTCTGCCTTAAAAGATACCCAATGTCTTGGCCTCCACAGCCATCTGGGGCAATGAATTCAACTGATTCACCATCCTCTGTCTAAAGAAACTCCCCCTCATCACCATTTTGTAGGTACGTCCTTTTACTCTGAGGCTGTGCCCTCTGGTTCTAGACTCTCCTATTACTGGAAACATCCTCTCCACATCCACTCTATTTAGGTCTTTCATTATCCAGTAGGTTTCAATGAGATCCCCCCTCGCCGTTCTAAAGTCCTGCGAGTAGAGATCCAGAGCCTTCAAACACATCTCACACATTAGTCCAATCATTCCTGGGATCATTCTCGTAAACCTCCTCTGGACCATCTCCAAAGCCAGCACATCTTCCCTTTATTACGCAGCCCAAAACTGCTCACAATATTCCAAATGTGGCCTCATCAGCACTTGATAAAGCCTCAGATAAGTGGTATCCCTGATGACAATGGACACCAGCAGGGTTTTAATACCAATTTAGTAATTTCATGGTTACATCGCTGATGTAGCCTTGTTAACAAATTTATTTAATTAGCTAAATTAAAATTCCCTTGCTGACCTGCTGAGATTTGAACTCCTGCTCTGGATCACTGATCCTGGCCTCTACTTACTAATCCAATAATGTAATTACCATGCTAGCATACAAAACATTCCCAATGCTTCCTTTGTTTTAGAAATGGCAAACTTTTAGTTTTCTAGTCAATTACATTTTCCCTGAAGTGACAAAAAAATGTATGGAATTCAGGGCAACATTGGTTGACGTGTTGTTTGAAATAATCCTATAAAATGGTTTGTGCCAAGGTCTTGATTGGATTTTGAAAGAACCTTCCAACCATAAAATGTGAGTGTGTTAAGACAAATATCGTTTGATGAGAATGCATTAAGCCTGTAGCAAAATGTAATTAGTGTAAAATTAAAAACACTGCTGAACCAGGACACGGTTTCATGACATAACAAGAATTTGCATATTTAGACTGTAAGCGAAGAAATAGATCGAAAGGACGCAGCACTACAACACACAATGCATAACATCAAACACAGTATAGCACAAAATAGTACTTCATAGTGCATGGCATAACATACTGTAGTACATTATGCACAACACAGGATTATAGAGTACAGCTCGGTTTTGCTGTCTGTATGGAGTTTGTACATTCTCTATGTGCAGTTGTACAGGGCCCTGGTGAGACCACACCTGGAGTATTGTGTGCAGTTTTGGTCTGCTAATTTGAGGAAGGACATTCTTGCTATTGAGGGAGTACAGTGTAGGTTCACCAGGTTAATTCCCAGGATGACGGGACTGACATAAGATGAAAGAATGGAATGACTGGGCTTATATTCCCTGGAATTTAGAAGGATGAGAGGGAATCTTATAGAAACAAATAGAATTCTTAAGGGATTGGACAGGCTAGATGCAGGAAAAATGTTCCCCATATTGGGAGAGTCCAGAACCAGGGGTCACATTTTAAGAATAAGGGGTAAACCATTTAGGACTGAGATGAGGAAAAACTTTTTCTCCCAGAGAGTAGTGAATCTGTGGAATTCTCTGCCACAGAAGGCAGTGGAGGCCAATTCACTGGATGTTTTAAAGAGAGAGTTAGATATAGCTCTTTGGGCTAATGGAATCAAGGGAAATTGGGGAGAAAGCAAGAAAGGGGTACTGATTTTGGATGATCATATTGAATGGCAGTGCTGGCTCGAGGGGGCCGAATGGCCTACTCCTGCACCTATTTTCTATGTTTCTATGAAAGCATCAGGAAGTGGTTTGAAAATATAAAGTAAACTTGCTGCAAAAAGTTAGAGCTGCGATTTCATGGTATAGGAATTCTTGTTAATGAAAACATTCATGGATCTAGAATCCTTTGTGGCCCGAATAGGAAACATTAGAAACTGTGGATTTGCATGACAATACACGAGCAAGTCATTGGCACATATGCCACATATGTCCACAGTTGCACATAAATCCATGGAAGACCAACAGGTGAAGACAGGAAATGGAGCCCAAACCAAGAGATGGATTAGGAGAGCATGCCAAATGTTGTTCATTGGCTGGTCTATGCAAAACTGTAGCATGGGACAAATCCTTGTATCTCAAAGTAAGACCCTCTCCGTGTCAACCAAATTAGCAACATCACCAAAAGTCAGAGTAAATAGCAAGCCATTACTGGTGCCAATGATGCCAAACCATTTTTGACGTTCTTGCATCCAACATCCATTTCTGTGCAGTCTTTGGCACATGGTTTAGAGGCAACCTTTAAATATGTTTTGCTAGGTGAAGAAAGATAGACATAGGATGACCTTGGTGCAGTCCAATCTTTCAGTCATCTCTCCTTTGCTCCTCCTGTTTTCTGCTACAGAATGCACATCAGAAAGGGAATCCAAAATTATGGAAATCAAAATTATGTGTGTCGCGGTGGAGCAGCGGTAGAGTTATTGCCTTACAGTGCTAGAGAACCGAGTTTGACCCTGACTACGGGTGCTGTCTGCACAGAGTTTGTACATTGTCCCAGTGACCACATGGGTTTTCTCCGGGTTCTCGAGTTTCCTCCCACACACCAAAGACGTACTGGTTTGTAGGTTAATTAGTAAAAATTGTAAATTGGCTTTGGTAAAAATCGTAAATTTTTGTGTAGGTTAGTGCATTTCAAGTGGTAGCTCTTAAATAAAATGGTGAGGATACAGAAGAAACAAAGCACTGTAGATGCTGGTTAATACACAAAAGGACATAAAGTGCTGGAGTAACTCAGCAGGTCAGGCAGCATCTCTGGAGAACTTGGATTGGTGACATTACAAGTCGAGACCCAAACCATCACCTTTCCATGTTCTCCAGAGATGCTGCCTGACCCGTTGAGTTGCTCCAGCACTTTGTGCCCTTTGGTGAAGATACAATGCAATGTTGGCAGCAAGTGAACAGAAGGCAAAAGGCTTGCTGACCAAGTAAGGGACAGAAGAAATCAAGAAACTAATTTCATAAATAGCCTCAGAGCTGCTGGAAATGTAATTACAGAGCTCTTTAAAAACATTCTATAAATAGCATGTATTCACCCAAGTTATTAAAGGTCTGGCTACTTAGCAGCTGTCAACACAGAGAAATAGCATGCATTGATATCGCTGGATCTTATGATAATATATCCAACTGCTTGCTCTGTCAATACAAAACCAAATGGAAAATTGGATAGGGTGCAAAGTAGGAAGAAATCTGCAAATTCGTCTCTGAAGAATTACACTCACTTTGTAACCTTTAATTAGCTGCAACTGATTGAAAAATCCATCCTGGAATCATAGGGTTAAGGTTATACGATTGTATAGCATGGAAACGAGCCCTTTGGCCCAACTTGTCCACGCCGACCAAAACGTTGCTCTGAGCTGGACTCATTTGCCTGCATTTGACTCATTTCCCTCTAAACACTTTCCCTGCATGAACCCATCTAAAAGTCTTTCAATCATTGTATTTTAATGACGCCTTTACAGCTTCCTCTGGCATTGTATCCCATATAAATATGGGCAGTGCAAATATATGAATAAAGAGCAGGAGTGGACCACTCGGCCCTCAAACCTGTTCTACAACTCAATAAGATCATGGCTAATCTGACTGCAACCTCAACTTCACAATCCAGTCTACCCCTAACAACCTTTCACCCCCTTGTTTATCAGGCATCTGTTCACACACAAGTCACATCATACTTAATAACACATATACATGCACAAACACTCACCAACTCTACAGTTGATTTTCTCCAAACATACCCTCAATCCTCATCAAACATTGACATGTTCATGTTCATTACTTGTAGGAGCAGAATCAAGTCTACTCTGCCATTCAATCATGGCTCATATATCTTCCTTTCTTAACCCCATTCTCCTGCCTTTTCCCCATAAACCCTTGACACCCTTATTAATGAAGAACCTATCTATCTCTACCTCCAGAACTTTCTGTAGCAATGAATTCCACCGATTCACTGTCCACTGACTAAAGAAATTCCCCCTCATCTCCTTTTGAAAGGTACATCCTTTTATTCTGAGGCTTTGGCCTCTGGTCCTAGACTCTCTCACTAGTGGGAACATCCTCTCCGCTTCCACTCTGACCAGGCTTTTCACTATTTACTATGAACTATTTCACTCCCACCATAAAGCATTAACCTCCAACTGTGGAACAATTTAAAGGTATCTAGTATCCTGTATCTGAGCTAAAATGACAGGAAAGAGGAGGGAGGCTACTAGCTGGTGGCATTTTTGTGGATTCTAAACCGTCTGCGATTGACCCTGGAGCTGCCATGTGAGGTGCTAGCAGCGTCCTTTTAAATTGTCTGTCGCATACTACAATCCTAACTCTCTAGTGATCGTCCCTCAACAGTGATATCCTGGAGATTTGAGCTCCAAACTATGTGGGAAAGCTCTGAAAAGTGCATTGTGCAAATGGTTGCACAGGGTCACAGTTTAAGAATAAGGGGCAGGCAATTTAGGACTGAGATGAGAAAAAACATTTTCACCCAGTGAGTTGTGAATCTGTGGAATTCTCTGCCACAGAAGGCAGTGGAGGCCAATTCACTAGATGTTTTCAAGAGAGATTTAGCTCTTCGGGCTAACAAAATCAAGGGATATGGGGGAAAAGCAGGAACGGTGTACTGATTCTGGATGATCAGCCATGACATATTGAACAGTAATGCTGGCTCGAAGGGCCGCAATGGCCTCCTCCTGCACCTATTTTTCTTCCTATGTTCCTCAAGAGTCATATCCTGGAAATTTGAGCTCCAAAATATATGGAAAAGATCTGAAAGGTGCATTGTGCAAACGATTATTATCATTCAGTGCATATCTGATGCTGAAGAAACATCATTGTCATTAACATTCTTATTTGCTTTTGGCTCAGTTTCGCCTGGTCACTAATGGGAGTTCTATCCTGGCAAAATCAATTTTGGATCACATACAATGTCACAGCTTGCAGGAGGTAAGTTTGTTGGATAAAAGTCAAGCACTGTCAGATTTGGCCTTCCCAAACACAAGGGAACTGGAGCGATGGTGATTCATCTTCCATGTCTCTGTTTGTGATCAGTACAGATTAGGTGGATGTTTTCCACTGCTATGGACTCCTGCACTGGACCAGGAGTCATGTGCATCACTGCAATATTCCCATTCACCTTAAAATGCAAACCACAACCCTAGCTACAATCCACATCAGACGGTGAGCAGAAAGCAAACTCTAAAAGGATATGTCAATTCTAACTCTGCAAGATTTCTATTAACCTCACTGCTCAATACTTCACTGCAGACTGTGGTCTCACAGCTGAAGAAATTGATAATAGAATTCAATGGAAATCGACCAAGCTAATAGTTATTTACTTCAGTAGTATGCTAGTCAGAACACTGTTCCATTGTAGAAGGATGTGCATTCAACCCCACTCTAGAGACTTCAGCAAAAAACCCACAGTGAGAGATCAGTGCAAAGTTTACAGGGTGCTATTCTGTTGGAGGTACCTCCCATAGAATATGAAGACCATATCCCTCCTTATATGGATGCATAAGAGCTGAGTATCTATTTTTGGCAGATTTGGTCAATAATTACCTCTCAACCAGTAGAAATAGAAGGAATAATAGTAAGATTAAACGAGAACTTACCAAGTTTGAAGTTTGATCTTTATTTTATGAGGGGTTACGTTGGTGATTATGTGAAGAAGACCCGTCAGGGCGCATACGCGTCAATCTTCAAAGCAGCGGTATGAAATCACAGATAACACAATATTTGAAGTAACATATTAAGATGAGCAACATGAGAACTACCATATGACCTTTTTTTAATGAGAGAGGGTTGGGCGTGGCGGGCACATAATCACCAACGTAACTCCTCATAAAATAAAGATCAAACTTCAAACTTGGTAGGTTGGTAAGTTCTCGTTTAATCTTACTATTTTACTTCGGAGTCACGTTTGTGACTACGTGAAGGGTTCAAAGCTCTGTGATTTTATGCCGCAGATCCAAATCCCGGCTTCTCACTGCATTGATTGACTTTCGATGAGAAACAATCAATAATGCGTTAAACATGAAATATGAATATCATGCAGTAACAATTGATTTGAATAATCAAAACAACCAGTAACCCCTCTATCCCAGGGGAAACTAAACAGGACTTAATCCTGAATTTGCAAACAGCCTCTCTCCGATCGTCGATCGGTCGATGGTAAAATAAAAAAATATATAATAATTCATTTGACCACCCAGCACCTATAAAAATATGGCCGCTGTCCATCGCCCTAGCCAACCACGTTGCTGCTGCACTAGTGGAAAAAAGGATATATACACTTCAGTGTTAATACCTGCCTTAATCAACATTTTATAGCGGCACCGGACGTGGTGAATAAAGGTGAGACGTCAGGTCGGTTCAAAGAGTCGTTTATTCAGTGCTGACACATTAGGTTGGTGCCGACTATCATAACAGTGTTGCTGTAGCTGAGCGAGGTTGTTCCCTCGGGCTCAGCTACCGGTTGAACACCTAAGGTCTCGAGGTGAGATGACCTTAAGTACCAGGACACTCCCTCTAGCCCATGACGTCACGTGCCCGCCCTCGTACTTCCTGACGAGGGTTCGAGCATAAGTGGCCCGTGTATAGGCTGCAGGAACCCCCCCCAGAACCAGAGGAAGGAATAGCATGGTCGAGGGCGGCTACTGCATGTGGGTCTGGGACACCCCGGGCGTGGGTCGGGACGGAGGACACACGGGCGCAGTAACGCTCTGCGTGGGCGATCCCGAGGTACCGAGGGGTGCGAGGGGACCGATGCAGAAACCACCGGACGGAAGGAATAGCATGCTCGAGGGTGGCTACTGCATGTGGGTCTGGGACACCCCGGGCGTGGGTCGGGACGGAGGGCCCACGGGCGCAGTAACGCTCTGCGTGGGCGATCCCGAGGTACCGAGGGGTGCGAGGGGACCGATGCAGAAACCGCCGGACAGAAGAGACACAGTCGCATCTCCTCGACCAGCTAAGGGAGAGTGTCCTGTAATATACGGTCCCCAGCCGTGGCTGGGAGACGTCGGCATCAATGAGGGGAAAAATAAAAATAAAATAAACAAACCAATTTCTGAACCGGGCGTGGAGATGCAGTGAACACAAAAGGAACAGTAACAACACAAATTACAGTGCAATCAGTGTCCAAAGTTCAAATTGTCCAGTGTTCATAGTGCAGGATAGGAAAGCTGTGCAGAGTTGCAGTGACAGCCTCCGACCTGACGGTGGCGCCGTTGCCGGCAGTCAGGCTGCAGTGACGGCATCCGGCCGGAAGGTGGCGATGTGGATGGCGGTCAGGTGAGTTCGATTTTCTCAGTGGCCATTTTTGTAGTCGGGGCGGCCGCTTGTTCAGAAGGCTGCGGCGGCCATTTTGCCGGCCGGCTGAGGCGGCCTTCACCAGCAATTGAATCCCTGGGCCGGACAGGCCGACAGCCAGCGCCTAGGGATCTTCAGAGTCCACGCCGGCGAGGAGAAGGGCGTCTTCTACAGGCGCCCCAGGTAAGCCCGCCCTATCAGGTGGCCAGACCCTCGGCAGCGGCCGGCGGGGCCAGTTGCGGTGCAGGGCGTGGAGCCGTGGCTGCGGTGAGGCCAGGTGCGGTGCTGGGCGTGTAGCCGCGGCGAGCCTGTTGCAGTGCCGGGTCCGCGGTGAGGTGAGGCCGGGGCAGGGCCTGGAGCGGAGAGGTCCGGTGCAGTGCAGGGCATGGAGCCGTGTTCACGGTGCGAGGCCGGGGCCAGATCCGTTGTCGGGAGCGGGAGAACGGCAGGTACTCTCTCTGCTCCCGGGGCCGTTGGACGTGTGTAGGCGTTGCTGTGGGCAGGAGGCTGCTACGCTCGCAGCTCCTGCAGCAGCTGGTGGGGCAGCGGCGGCTGGTAAAACCTCTCCGCTCCGGTAGTCGGCTCCGGGCAGGTCATGCGGGGGAGCTCGGCGGCCGTCACACAAGGCGGGCTGCCCCGTTGCCGGGAGCGGGAGAGCGGCGGCAGCAGCAGCTGGTGGGGAAGAGGCGGCATCCCAGATGTAGCGGCATACCTCACTGCAGGGCTGGGTTGGCGGCAGCTAGTTCTGCAGGGCTGGGCAGCCAGCTGTAGACATCAGGTCTCCCTCCCGAGGCTGCGTGCGTCAGATCAAATCCAAATTTCAATTTGGACTGTCGGGGGTCACCAATATAGCGGCACCGGACGTGGTAAATAAAGGTGAGACGTCAGGTCGGTTCAAAGAGTCGTTTATTCAGTGCTGACACGTTAGGTTGGTGCCGACTATCATAACAGTGTTGCTGTAGCTGAGCGAGGTTGTTCCCTCGGGCTCAGCTACCGGTTGAACACCTAAGGTCTCGAGGTGAGATGACCTTAAGTACCAGGACACTCCCTCTAGCCCATGACGTCACGTGCCCGCCCTCGTACTTCCTGACGAGGGTTCGAGCATAAGTGGCCCGTGTATAGGCTGCTGCCACAATTTGCTTTAAACCACCTTGAGATAGTCTGCACTAACACTCTCCTGTGTCGCTTCATGTAACTGATAAACAATGCTGTTTCCACATTTCTTAAGGTCTTTATAGCTTCAATATAATGAAAATAAATGTGCCATTACATGGATCAGTAGGTTATGCTGAAAACACAATATTAACAACCCTGTGACACCTGGCCTGCTCTGCTTAAACAGGACGCAATTACATAACATAACATTCTCTTCAGCAACTCCCATCCTGTCTAGCAGAAGCTTTTGCAAACTCTGCACTTGCTATGCTGAACCTATGCCAAGAGCATAACCACTTTCATGATTAGTTTGGCAAATTCAGAGATATGACAGGAACCTACTGTCGAAGCATCTTGAGGAACACACTTACATTCCAGATCGCCATATACCTGGGTTTAGGATGTTTCGAGTTGAAATTCCTTTCATCAATCCAGCTATGATATGATGAAACTCAATAGGATCTTTCCTGACCCCATCAAAACCATACGATGACAAAGCACTTACAGCTGTATTAATGGTGCTATAACTGAGCCCCTCATCATCGTAGAGTGTCAACAGGAACTCTAAAATATCCACAATACCTGCAGTACTATAGTCAATATTATTTTGTACACAATATTGCTCCCATTTTTTACATAAGTAATATACCCCTTTTGAGTACTCTTTCTCCAGGCTACAGTGAGCATGTCCACCGTTCACCCAGTCAGTCCTTGCTTCAGGTATGGCCTTCTAAAAACCTGCAAATTAACAAGTCAATACAATCACATAACAGATGACTTTCCCATGTTAGCGGATGCTCCAGTCAATTCCTATGCTTGGGAACCACCAAAAAGAGGTTGGATCCCTAACTGTAACATCAAAGGGAACCATGCTTGATTCAGCCAATTAGGTATTACAAGCACCCCCAAAGCGGCATCATGCTTGATTTCTTGCAGACTCCGACCTATTAGGCAAAATGGTAGGAAAATATATAAAGCATACCACCCCAATGTAACGTCAAAGTATCAATTGCAACTGCCACCTGGTCTGGTTCCCATGAAACCTATTTAGGCTGCTGATGGTTGAACCTTGATGCAAAACAAATCAAAATCTGCCATTCATATATAAGTACTATATTATTGAACACCTCCTGGTTCTACATCCAATCTATGTTGTCATGGAACTTTCGTGACTTGGCGTCTGCTACTATGTAGAATCTACCTGGTAGATAAATAGCTGAAATATATTTTTCCATGCACCAGGCCCAAATGTGATTAGCCAATCTGTCACATTAATATATATGCCACTTGCATATTATTGTCAATCTGAAACTGAACATGCAGATTACATTTGTTAGAGCAATAAGCCTCTTTATAGTTAATTGCCCATGTCTGCAGAAACGATGCCTCTTGCTCAGTCCATCTGCCTCCACAGCTGAAACTCTTATCCGTGACACCTCACCCGAGTGCACTGACATTCATCTGCAAAATCATGGAAGGCTGGTCAAGCATTACCTTGCTATAACTTCTGGACACATGGTGAATCCCATTGCAAATCAGAAATAGCTTTTACTGATAACTGCATAGGTCTATTATAATGACCTGAATGTATCCTTAATGCCTCAATTAGCTTGATACACCTGTCAATTAGCTCTACCCTTTTTTCCTTGGGCAGAGTCACTTAATTGAATCAATTGTGACCCAAATAATCAGGTGTTAATTTGGATTCCTCTGGATGGATAATGCCCAATTTTTGAAAATTAGATTTAACAACTATCACCTGTTACTTCAGCTGTTCTCTTGGATACCCCTGTAATCAAGATATCACCGAGATAAGCCATCAACACCTGCACCCTGGCCTTTCAGCATGTCTATTATAGGTTTTAACAATTTTGTTGCCATAGTTGATCCATCCAGGTGAATTTCAAATATCCTGCAAATAAACAGACATTGAGTAATGCGCATCTTTAAGCTCTAGAGTCGCCATATAGCATCCTCTTGCCCAGTTGCTTGGCAGTGACAATTCCATCTTACAATGTCTATACTACATCCCCCATCCTTTTTTGGCCTGGGAAAATATTAGACACAAATTGATGGGTTGGTGAACAAACTTATAATTACACCTTTATCACATAAGCTTGCAAGTGCAGTCTGAACATCCATCTGTTCTGTTAATGAAAACTGAATAGTTCTACCAAGAACATGCTGAATGTGCAAATCACAATCTGGATTGAAATCCATTCGAAACCTTTGAATAACACTCTGTATAAACAGAGCTAAGGTAATTTGCTTCCATTCATCCCAGAAACAGATATAATATACCCCAGTTTAAGTTGTGTCACATTTGATATGTGCACCTGAGAACCAGGCCCACCTACCTCCTTGGTACCTGGTGGATGTTTGACCATGTTCCCGCTTCGTTTGTAGGGGTACTTTCTTTTTTGGAAACTTGCCGACTGCTGGTGGCTTGATCAAGCCCACTGTCTTTGCCTCGTCATCCATGTCCTTGACACTCTTGGCGAGGTCCTCTCCGAAGAGTAGGTTGGCCGGCTGTATGTTGCTAGGCTGGAAAAATACTGCTATCTTGGAATTAATGGTGGGCCGAATGGCACTTTCCCTGAGACAATTTATCTAAAAAATGGGTGCTACAAAGCAACCCTAGTACCTCTTGCTGCGTCTCCGACACATGCCCTCCATCCACCCTTCTCGCGAACGCCGTGATTCCTGAGCCAAGTAATTTCAGGATTCTCTGCAGCTTCATCTCCTGGGCACTGCACGCCCACGCCCATGTGGCTCCATATCACCCAGTTCACTGCCGGCACCTTCAGCAACTCGCAGTTACCCCGTCTCTTGGTGATTCCAGACTCTGACTGGACAGCGAATCGTACTGCCAGAGATGGGAACTCTGACACCGGCCATCTTCGCTTTCCCAGTGGCACTCCATACTCTGACGGGACAGCGAATCGTGCTGCCAGAGAATGGACCTCTGACAACGGCCGTTCTTCGCTATTTCCAAGTCTCAGTCAGAGTCGGGGTCAGACCTTAGCTGACCCTCTGCACTCACCTCATGCATGAGGGTGCTTTAAGCAGCCCTCTACCAGGTGCTGCCGGCGTGGCCTTTCTGCAGCCTACCGCCCACACGACTCCTCCCCCGGAGTGTGCGTTTCTGGAGCAACCTCTGGATGAGGTGCTCCATTTGGGAGAACAGTTTAAAAAATGTCTCCAGCCCCGTACAGGCTCGTTGTGGCCCCACTCAGTTGAGTCCAAGGGTCTCCCAGACTTCCCCGTGCCTTACGCCCGACAGGCGTTGGCTTTGGTGCTTTTTAGCACTCAGTCTGAAGTCGCCCCGCTCCCGGTCGGCGACTGTGCAGGGGTACGAGGCAGCCGCTGACAGACCGCATTCCCGCGGCTCTCCTATGCTTTACCTGCGGCTGCCCTCCCCCTGGTCGTCTTCATCATGGTGCTGCCTGTAATAATAAAAGACAGAGCACCACAAAAAAGAAACGTTTCCCTCCAGCTAAGTTCCCCACTGTGCTTTAAGCTATAAAAGTACTTTAAAAGTATCTGCTACAGGAGGAGCTCTATCCTCCCCTGCTCGTCTTCACCATGGTGCTGCCTGTGACAAAACACAGAGCACAGCACCACAGTCAAGGAACTTATTTTACTCCAGCTAAGTTTCTGACAAGTTTCAGACTTAGCTGTAGCTTTAAAACTCTTTAAAAATACCCTAAAAGTACTTACATCGGGAGGAGCTCTGTCCTCCCGCTGTCTGTGCGCCAATGCAACCGACGTAATGACGCACATGCGCCCTGACGGGTCTTCTTCATGTAGTCACAAACGTGACTCCGAAGTAAAATCATTATGCTGCTAATGAAACCTTGTTATTCACAAATTATCTGTTACATTATAACAGCTCTCTCACCAGATTTGCTCTAATTTGCTCTCAAGTGCCTTGGGACAACCAAAGGTCATGAAAGGTGCTATACAAATGTAACTTATTTTCTATTATTTTCTATTATTATCTAGAAACCATGTTTAGATTTTGATCAGATAATAATCTGCTGTAAAATATAATCAGTTGGATCATATCAATTAATTAAAAAAAAAATTGCAGCCTTGCTCCTGGCCTTAGTCGAGTCAACGGATTGCATGGTTACAAAAGCAGATCGGAGAGCAAATAGGAATCAACTTCCAAAAACTAATTAACAGAAAGCCGCAGCCATCAAAATCTGCATTAGCAAACTGATCAGTAGCATGAAAAGACATCTTTGTGTGGGGACTGGACCACGTCTATCAATTGATACAACTATCCTTCATGAATATTGATCAGAACTATAAATAGGAACAGCGACTGAAATGTACTAGACAATTTGGGAGGGTGAAATTGCTCACAGCAGGATTTGAAACAAACACTTTACTCTGAGCGACCAACTTCCTCTGATTGTAGCTATCATGCAGTTGTTAGCCTGATTTTAGTTTTAAACATTTTAATCAATAACAAAAAATTAGTTTAGACACACATTCCTTTTCATTCCAATAAGGTAAGTGCAGCTTCACCCACTTCTAAAGGATATTGATCAATTGGGTAAATGTAACATTTATTTAAACTTGCTTTCATTCTATATTAGATTTTTATGGAAAGATTAAATAGGATGAAGCATTACATATATTAAAGACTATAGTGCTCGGTGGGCACGAGAAAAATCCACCACTGACACTGATCCAACATTGCACAGCTAAATTAGTCATAATATTCTTCATGCGATAATCAGCTAGGACAATTTGGCAATGATAAGAGCGATGTTAAAATGCACATAGTCATAGAGTCATACAGCATGGAAACAGGCTCTTTGGGCCAACTAATGCATGCCAACCAAGATTCGCCATCTATACGTCCCATTTGTCTACATTTGGCACATATCCTTCTAAACCTTTCCTGTCCATGTACCTGTCTGAATATCTTTTAAATGTTGTTATAGTACCTGTCTCAACTACATCAACTGACAGCCTATTCCGTGTACCCTCAACCCTCTGTCAAAAAGATGCCCCTCAGGTTCCTGTTAAATCTTTCCCGACTCAGCTTAAACCCATGTGTTTTTGACTTGATTTCCCTACCCTTGGAAAAAGACTGTGCATTCAACTTATCTATTCTTCTCATGATTTTATACACCTCTATTAGATCACCCCTCAGCCTCCTGTGCTCCATGGAAGTAGGTCTTGGCCTGCTCAACCTCTCCTTATAGCTCAGACACTTGAGTCAAGGTGTCCTACAACTTTAGGCTGTGCACGCCATACGCAAGAAGAAGAGACACTTGAGTCATGGCATTATCCTTGCAAATCTACTCAGCACGCTTTTTAGCTTAATGGCATACTTCCCTCACCAGGATAACTAAATTGAACCCAATACTCCAAGTACAGACTCACCAACATCTTGTACAACTATAACATAACATCCCAACTTTTGAACTCTGTTCTCTGATTGATGAAGACCAATGTGCCCAAGGCCTTCTTCAGAACTTTATCTAACTGTGACACCACTTTCAGGGAACTGTGTACGTGTACTCCAATATCTCATTGCTCCACAACACTCCCCAGGGCCTTGCCATTCACTGTGAAGGACCCGGCCTGGTTTCGCTTCATAACATGCAACACCTCACACTTATCTGAATTAAACTTCATTTGCTATTCCACAGCCCACTTGCTCAGCTGATCAAGATCAAGCTGTAATTCTTGATAACCATCTTCACTCTCTGCAATACCGCCTACTGTAGTTTTTATTTTACATGAGACACTGACAATCCAAGTGCCAGTAATGATCTATAATAGATAAAATCTTGAATAAAGGTAAAAATCAACACCACAGACTTTTATTGACTAGAATGTCAGAAAGATGATCCAATCTTTAATTGGTGGATCAATTGATATATGAATAGGACCCTAATCAGGCAACACTGTGTAAGTTGATAGTGGATTAGAAAAATAGAATCCACACCAGAAACCAAAAAGGATAAATGAAAGTCTACACTTTGAAGTTTGCAGTTTTTAGGATAATAATTGCAGAGCAATAAAAGACATTACCATTGAAGTGTAAGATTTGGGAGAATTTTAGAATTTCAATAAGGATGATTGAAGAAGCTGATAATGAGAGATAAAGCTGAATATAAGAATACAAATTCAAGAAACAGGAAAATAGATTGGAAAATGTTCCACTGATGTAAAAGATTAACAAAAGTAAAAATGATTTCCTTAAGCACTCTGAGAAGGGGGAATTATGATGAAAAACAGTCTGAACAAGGGTTTCGGTCCAAAACGTTGCCTATTTCCTTCGCTTCCATAGATGCTGCCGCACCCGCTGAGTTTCTCCAGCAATTTTGTCTACCTTCGATTCTCCAGCATCTGCAGTTCCTTCTTGAACAAATGACATAGATGTTAAGTGTAGAAACAAGAACCTGCAGTTGCTGGTTTGCAAAAAAACATGCTGAAGTAACTCAGCGGGTAAAGCAGTATCTCTGGAGAACATGGATAGGTGATGTTTCGGGTAGGTACCCTTCTTCAGACCCGACCGCAATCAGTCTGAAAAAGGGTACCAACTCGAAACATCACCAATCCATGTTCTACCACATGGCATAGCTCTACCACGATCAGTCTGAAGAAGGGTCTTCACCTGAAACATCACCTATCAATGTTCTGCAGTGGTGCTGCCCTTCTTCAGATTAATTGTGGTGGGGTCTGAAGAAGGGTCCCCACCCAAAACATTACCTATCCATGTTGTCCACAGATACTGCCTGACCCGTTGAGTTACTCCAGCACTTTTTCTAGATGTTAAGTGATACTTTGGAAAAAAGTGTCTTCACACTCAAGGATAATAATCATTTCAGAAATAGTACAGATCCAAAGATTTTAGGAGAATACATAATGAACATTAGAACATAGGAAATAAGAACAAGAATAGACCATCTGGCCCCAAGAGCTTGTTCTGTTATTGGGAAAGATTTTGGCTGATCTAATATTTGGCCTGATCTAATATTTGGCCTTGGTTCCAGTTCCCTAACTGATTACCACAGCCCTTCATAGCCCTACAGTCAAAATTTTATTTATCGCAGCCTTACTTATGTCAACTTGACAAAGAAGCTGGTAACAGCAAAGAAATACTACAGGAGAAATAGTGGATGCATTGATTTTGATTCTTTAGATTATTCCAGAACTTAAAATGGTCCCATTATGTTTGAACGTAGCAAATGTAACCCTGTTAATCAAGCAAGAAGATAGAGCAAATGTAAAATATTTAGCTAGTTAGCCTGAGCTGAACAATATGAGAAATAGCCATACTTACGATTAGGGTTGTAGTAAAAAAAGCATTTGGAAAAATCAATGTATCATTGGGAAGAATTATCATAGATTTATAAAAGGAAAATCATATTTGACAAATCTATTAGAGCGTTTTGAGGGAACTAGTGCAGTTGATAAGTAGGTATTAGGAGATGTCATGTATTTACATTTTTTATAAAACAGTTGATAAGGTACCACACAATAGATTATTATAAAACAGAGTCCATGGAATTGGGGGTAATAAATTAGCATTGACTGGGGACTGAATAATAGACAGGCAATGTAAGCAGAACAACTTTTTTGTGTAAACAGGATGCTACAAGGATATACATCAAGATCATAAATAGGGTAACACATAGGGTCTCTTGCCCAGAGTAGGGGAATCAAGAACCAGAGGACACTGGTTTAAGGTGAGGGGAAAAGATTTAAAAGGAACCTGAAGGGTAACTTTTCACACAAAGGTCATCAGGTCATAAGTGATAGGAGCAGAATGAGGCAATTCTGCCCATCAAGTCTACTCCGCCATTCAAACATGGCTGATCTATCTCTCTCTCTTAACCCCATTCCCCTGCCTTCTCCCCATAACCCCTGACACGCGTACAAATCAAGGGTGGTGAGTGCATGGAGCGAGCTGCCGGAGGAGGTAGTTGAGGCAGGTACTATTGCAACGTTTAAGTAACATTTGGACAGGTACATGGATAGGACATGTTTGGAGGAGAGAGGTAGGCGGGTGGGACTATTGTAGCTGGGACATCTTGGTCGGTGTGCTCAAGTTGGGCCGAAGGGCCTGTTTCCACACTGTAACACTCTATGACTCGATCTCTTATAACATCATAATCTTTGCCATTGATGTCGTTGAGGGAATGCCATACAATGTATCCAAGCTTGCTAACAATGCAAGCCCGATGGTCATGTAAATGTTGGGTGACAGTGTGAACTGTGAGGAGGATGCTATGAGAATGCAGGGTGACTTGGACAAGTTGGGAGAGTGGGCAGATGCATGGCAGATGAAGTTTAATGCGGATAAATGTGAGGTTATCCACTTTGGTAGCAAAAACAGGAAGGCAGATTACTATCTAACTGGCGTCAAGTTGGGAAAAGGGGAAGTACAACGGGATCTGGGGGTCCTTGTACATCAGTCTATGAAAGAAAGTAAGCAACAGAGGCCTTTTCTAAGTTAACGATATTTCAAAGACGCTTCCTTGACTACGGCCAAACAACTGCGGACAAACTCATACTCAAATTTTGGGAAAAGATAAAACAGTTCCCACAGTGAAGATGTGGATTACTGACATGTCCGAGACACCACATTTAGAAAACATTAGGCTTGTTTTGGCTGATAAAGTAGACCAATTCTCCAAAACATGGGCTCCTTTCACTGAATTTCTTCAACAACAGAAAGGTTGAACACAAAATTTAAAACCGATGCTTGGGATGGGTGAGTGAGGGTGGGGGGGATGGGGGGGGGACCGGGGGAAGGACAGTGGGGCATATCTCCGTCTTTTTATTACCTCATTTCTCTTTTTTCTTCTTGCACTTCTTTGGTAGTTCAGGGGTCTTTTCTTCTCTCTCTTTTGCATCTTTCTTCTTTTTCTTCATTCTTTCCTTTTTTCTCTTTTTTTTAAAATTATGTATCAATTTATAAAATGTTAGAAATGAATCTGTATGAAATTTGTATAACTCTCATGCCGATTGCTTTATCCTTGTAAAATTGCTTCTACTAAAATACATTTTAAAAAAAATAATAAAGTAAGCATGCAGGTACAGCAGGCAGTGAAGAAAGCAAATGGCATGTTGGCCTTTATAACAAGACGAATCGAATATAGGAGCAAAGAGGTCCTTCTGCAGTTGTACAGAGCCCCAGTGAGACCACACCTGGAGTATTGTGTGCAGTTTTGGTCCCCTAATTTGAGGAAGGACATTCTTGCTATTGAGGGAGTGCAGCATAGGTTTACAAGGTTAATTCCCGGGATGGCGGGACTGTCATATGCTGAGAGAATGGAGCACCTGGGCTTGTACACTCTGGAGTTTAGAAGGATGAGAGAGGATCTCATTGAAACATATAAGATTGTTAAGGGTTTGTACATGCTAGAGGCAGGAAACATGTTCCCGATGTTGGGGGAGTCGAGAACCAGGGGCCACAGTTTAAGAATAAGGAGTAAGCCATTTAGAACGGATACGAGGAAACACTTTTTCTCACAAAGAGTGGTGAGTCTGTGGAATTCTCTGCCTCAGAGGGCGGTGGAGGCAGGTTGTCTGGATGCTTTCAAGAGAGAGCTAGATAGGGCTCTTAAAAATAGCGGAGTCAGGGGATATGGGGAGAAGGCAGGAATGGAGTACTGATTGGGGATGATCAGCCATGATCACATTGAATGGCGGTGCTGGCTCAAAGGGCCGAATGGCCTATTCCTGCACCTATTGTCTATTGCCTATTGTCTATTGTCTATTGGGTGGTGCAAAGATAGTTTCAGTTAGTTGGCCAGAAAGAGGCAGGTGGAATATATGCCTTCACATTGAACCCGTTTGTCCTTTATTTCAGTGTAAATCCGGCATAGAGGTGCTGTTGTGCACATTTCAAAGTACTTGTATACATTTTCTGTTGTAATGTTGATTATTGGGAAATTGTCTGGAAATTTAGCTTGCATATTGTGGATGTCATATCCCAGTCATATTTCATGCTTACAATGATACAATCTGCACTCACCCCTCATGTTTCTACCAAACAGAAATAAGAGTGCAAAGTCAAAAGGTGAGAGGCAAAAGATTTAATAGTATGAAGAGGTTTCTGAACTGAAACATCACCTGTCCATTCCCTCCACAGGTGCTGCCTGTCTGGCTGAGTTCCTCCAGCACTTTGTGCTTTGCTCAAGATTTAATAGGAACCTGAGGGTCACCTTTTCTGACTCATAAGGTGGTACATACAAGGAATGGGCTGTACGTACCACATACCCTAATGCATATGAGCACCTTGCTCAGCATGGATGAGTTGGGCCAATGTGCTTATTTCCACGCTGCATTACTTTCTGATTCTCGTGGTAAACACAAAAGTAAACAAGCAACAAATCATGCAGAGAGTTGGGAACCATGCCAGATTAAAAGGACTATTACTGGGTCGCTGACTTTATGTACACTGGGTTCCAGCTGTTCATTTCCAGGTGCTGTATTTTTTGCATACACACCTTTCCCAGTACTGATCTTTTTTTTTGCATCTCTGCACTGTACACCCAACTGCAATTTTTTGCAATCATTGGCCCTAATGCTGCTCTTATTTAAAGTGGGAGCAGACTGGTTGCAACACAGGGTGCAATCGCACCACTTCAAAGAGCGATGGGGGTCCAGTAAATCATTCCACCTCTCTTCTACTCCTCCAAGTCACACCTGCCAATTGCCTCTACATCCTTAGCAGCCTTGACACTTCCAGTGTGGTGATCATGGAGGGCACACTACAACTGATGGGATCTGCTCTCAAGATGACAGCATGAAAATGGAGAGGTGGACGCAAGCTCTGTGGGCGACTACCATCTGGAAGTGTATACAGTCATTGTGTTTCAGTGCTTCGAAACACAAAACCAAACAAGATAATCTCCATTATATGCCTCAATTTTGTGAGGGGTGGGGGGGGGGGAGTTTAACAACCCCCCCCAATGGCACTGGGGTAAAACAAAGGTTCAGCTGGTTCAGCTAACCAGAATGTGTGAAATCCATTTTCTAGGTAGGAACGTGGGCGGCACAGTGGGACAGCAGTATAGCTGTGCCTTACAGTGCCAGAGATCTGGGTTCGATCCTGACGACATATGTCTGTACGGAGTTTGTATGTTGTCCCTGTGATTGCTTGAGTTTTCTCCGGGTGCTTTGGTTTCCTCCCACACTTCAAAAACGTACAGGTTTGTAGGTTAATTGGGGTCTGTAAATTGTAAATTGTCCCTAGTGCGTAGGATAGTGCTGGTGTACGGGGTGCTGGCTGATCAGCATGGACTTGGTGGGCCAAAGGGCCTGTTTCCACGCTGTATTTCTTAAGTAAAGAAAAACAAGAAAACTATGCGGATTCCCCTTGAAACACTAGTGACGGTAAAACTCTGATAATCTGCACCTCTGGTACATTGATTGTGATGGTCTGGCAGATTTACTGCCCCCATTAAATGTTACTCCTAATAATACCCCAGCACTTTTTTATGTCAGTTTTTTTTTTTTTTAAATATTTTAATTTTATTAGAAGTAAGTACAATTGTATACAATCATATTTTCATAATACCTTTTATGTACAGCTTCTTATTTAAAAAAAAAATTGAAATAAAGAAGAAAAAGAAAAAAGTTAGGTAATGAAAAATAGAAAAATGTGAGATATATAGTGTGTGAAAAAGAAAAATAAAGAATGAAAAAAGAAAGTTGAGACATAGAAAATAGAAGAAAGAGAATAAAAGAAGAGAAGAGAAGAAAAGAAAATAGGAGATCATTTATAATCTTGACCATCCCCAGTCACGGATTAGCTTTTACACCTGTTTTGCACCATATGTTTCCAAAAAGACGACAAATGGAGACCAACTCGTTATGAATTGGTCAAATTTATCTATTAGGAGGAATCGCATTTCCTCAAGATGTGCGTTATCCAACATACTTGCAATCCACATTTTGAGCGTTGGTATTGGTGTATTTTTCCAAAATTTCAATATTATTTTTTTTGCTATTATTAAACCATAATTAAAAATTGACTTTTCAGATGAGCTCAATTTGTTCCCGTCTTCCATTACCCCAAATATAATCAATTCATTATTGGGTTCCATTTTTGTCTTGAATAATTTTGTAAATATTTCGAAAATATCACTCCAAAATCCATGAAGTTTTATACAAGAAACAAAAGAGTGTGTTATAGTTGCGTCTTGGGTTAAACATTTATCGCAAATGGGCGATATATTTGGATAAAATTTATTTAATCTTGTTTTTGAGTAATATAATCTATGTAAAATTTTAAATTGGATTAGGTTATGTCTTGCGTTAATCGAACACTTGTGAATGTATGTCAAATACTTTTCCCATGTAGCCTTCGTAATTTTTATCAATAATTCCCGTTCCGTGTCAGTTTGTTTTACATGTTGCACAGCAGTAGACTAAATTTTCGAGTGAACCCAGTGAATTTAAAGGTAGTGGGAAAAATACAAGCGTGCCAAGTCTTGGCTCCAGCCACAAATCTACCAATGTTCCTGGGGTCTGGAAATCCCAACTCTGGCTCCAGCCCACAATCATGATCTTGGCCCCTCTACACCTCAGAACATGGTTCTAATTGCACAGTCCCCTTGCACTCAGGACTCCCATCTCACGTTCTGGTATAATGAGTGAGCTATATAATGAACCGATATATCAGATCCAATCATAGGCACAAAAAGCTGGAGTAACTCAGCAGGTCAGACAGCACTTCTGGTGAAAAGGAATAGGTGACATTTTGGGTCGAAACCCTCCTTCAGACCGAGAGTCAGGGGAAAGGGAAACGCGAGATATAGACGGTGATATAGCGAGATATAGAACAAATGAATGAAAGATATGCAAAAAAGTAACAACGATAATGGAAACACTTCATATTTCGCTTGCAAGGCTTACAACCCAGCGGTATGAATATTGATTTCTCTAACTTCAAGTAAACCTTGCATCCCTTCTCTCTCTGTCCCTCTCCCACCCAAGTAATTGTACTAGTTTCAAAGTCGTTTTGTTGAGTCTCATTGTCTGTAACTCATTTTCACCTAGCCCACAGCTAACAATGGCCTGTTTCTTTTATCATCCTTACTTTTCTGCATATCTTTCATTCATTTGCTCTATATCTCTCCATATCACCATCTACAGGTATATCTCTCATTTCTCTTTCCCCCTGTTTCTCAGTCTGAAGAAGGGTCTCGACCCGAAACATCACCTATTCCTTTTCTCCAGAGATGCTTTTAGTGTCTATCTTCGGTTTAAACCAGCATCTGCAGTTCCATCCTACACATCAGATCCGATCAATTGGATGCAGTGTTATCGGAATTTTACCGATGTAATAGCTGGTATGTTTTGTCCAGTTTAATCTGATGGTTTTGGAAGGATGTGAAGACCTGGGAGAAAGTGCAAAGGAGATTAAGTATAATTGTACCAATGATGTATCACAGATGAGTGTGTTCACTCTAGTGCGTTTAGAGCAGAGAAACACAAAGAGAGAATTAATTGGTCTTCAACATTGCAAGGATGCTTGTGGAGGAAGAAGAACTGTTTCCACCAGCAGAAACATTAGTAATTAACTAAAGTTATTGTCAAAAGAACCAGATGAGGGGAATTATTTTACACAATAAGTTGTTATAATCTGGAATGTTTTGCCTGTGAGGATGGAGGAGAAACCAAATTGATATGAAATTTCAAAGCAATTTGAGTAATTACTTGAAGAGGAAATATTTTCAGGGCTGTGATTAAAGAACATAGCGCTGGAATTCGCTTTATAGCTCAAAGAGCTAGCACACACGATCGTTTCCACAAACAATCCTCTGCTATGTTACATATCCTTTGCAGGGAAGTCTGCTTTGTGAGTTTCATTCAATGCTTGGCAAGTTCCCGGATGGTCAAAGAAATTGCTGCTTCAGGTTTTGTGCCTATGGGGGACTTCATTGAAACATACAGAATAGCGAAAGGCTTGGATAGAGTGAATTTTTCAAGAGAGAGTTAGATTTAGCTCTTAGGGCTAAAGGAATCAAGGGATATGGGGAAAAAGCAGGAACAAGGTACTGATTTTAGATGATCAGCAATGATCATATTGAATGGCAGAGTTGGCTCGAAGGGCCAAATGGCCTACCCATTACCTATTTTCCTATATTTTTCTATGTTTCTATGGAGAGGATGTTTCCACTAGTGGGAGAATCTAGGACCAGAGGTCA
Source organism: Malacoraja senta (assembly GCA_038087875.1). Classification (NCBI taxonomy): domain Eukaryota; kingdom Metazoa; phylum Chordata; class Chondrichthyes; order Rajiformes; family Rajidae; genus Malacoraja; species Malacoraja senta. Next base: position 156,350 of record JAXLNO010003864.1, read on the forward strand.
TAGCCTCAGAATTAAAGGGCGTTATTTCAGGAAGGAGATGAGGAGAAATATCTTTAGTCAGAGGGTGGTGAAACTGTGGAATTCTTTGCCACAGAAGGCAAAGTGGAGGCCAAGTCAGTAGATATTTTTAAGGCAGAGATAGATAGATTCTTGATTCGTATGGGTTTCAGAGGTTATGGGGAGAAGGCAGGAGAATGGGAATAGGAAGGAGAGATCAGCCATGATTGAATGGCGGCGTAGACTTGATGGGCCAAATGGCCTAATTCTGCCCCTATTTCTTATGACCTTATGACCTTGTGGGGAAGGTAAGAGTTGAAAGAACAATGTGTTATCTCCTCTGAAACTGGAGCACCCGGAGCAAACCCACGCGGAACATACAATCTCTGCACTGACAGCACCCGTAGTCAGGATCGAACCTGGGTCTCTGGCGCTGTGAGGCAGCAGCACTACCGCTGTACCACTCTGCTGCCTTGACTCAGGTGACGAGAAAATATCACTATTAATCTAACTGGTACGCCCTCGATTTTGTGATGCAATAATAGACTGAAGAGGGAACCAGTTGAAATCTGCCGTGGCCTTGCTCGGTTATTTTTATTGCATTTAAAATACATTTTATCCAAACCTCCTGATTTTCCTCTTTGCGATTTCCCACTTGTTATGTTAATGTTTGTCCTTTAATTATGTTTGCCTATACTTGCAAATCTTCCCTGAGTAAAAAGCGTGAGAAAACAGAAATTCAATTTACTGCATATAAATATCAAAAAAGGAGAACTTTAATTTTGTTATGAAGCCACCAAGCAAACCTCAAGGACAATAATTAGATATGCAGTATGGAAATTTATAGGAAAGTAATGAGGTATGTGTTAAAATAAAGAGCCACAGGATTACTTCATAACCTTAATGATCGGAAGAGCAGGCAATATTTTTTGAGAGCTAGTTTCAAGAAGCAGATTTCATCTTGGAATGGAGCGAAATCCATTAAGGCTGCGAGGACAGTCTGTGCTACCGTCTATATTTCCTCTCATTTATTCTTATCAGAATGATTCGGATCTGGTCAACTGTCAACCACAAAGTGCGCTGTAATCAAATCTGAGATCATTCTTACTTCCTCTAATCCGCAGAAATAACATATGTCTTCAGTAAACATTTTCACCAGCACTCATAGAATCATAGAAAACTATCATCACATAACATGGAAACCGACCATTCGGCCCATTGAGTCCATGCCAACTTTTAAGCACCCATTTACAATTATCCCAATGTTACTCTCCTTCCTGGATTCTACCACTCACCTGCACACTGCTGATTTGCAGTGACCAATAAATCTGCAATCCCCTGTGATTTTGGGATGTGGGAGAAAGCCAGAACGCCCAGTGGAAAAACATGAAGTCATAAGGGGAACATGCAAACTTCACAAAGATGGTACCGTAGATCAGGATTGAACCCAGGCCACTGGAGGTGTAAGGCAGCAACTCCAGTAGTTTTCCCACGGTGCTGCCTCAAGTCTTCACTTGTCTTTGGTCTTAGCTCCGACAACACCATTACTCGTGGTGGCTAACGTTATGAAGTCTTGATGCTGGGCCTGATCTACTGATGACTGGAGAACTGGTGGAACTGCCCCTCTTAGACTACAACCCTTTGAGTGAGGAATGGCTCTTTCTCGGCTTTGTGTTATCACTCAGAGAATGGGCTACTCCTTTCCACATACTCTCTTGCCTGATTCCAGGAGAAGTTACAAATGGTGGCTCCATCACATTTTACCTTTCTGCTCCTAGCAGGAAGACAAGGATTTGCCTTCTGCTGCCCAGCAGATCTCGACTCCACCTGGATTGGTGATGGCAGTGGCTGTGTCCTGTGGATTGGTCCGATGGCCCCAATGGGATCTTGTAGAGAGCTTAGCAATGCAATGGAGTCCAGTGCTGGATAAATGGATGACAGTTAAGCAAGCAAGCACCTAGGTTATAACCATAACTATAATCACCAGACAGGCTGTTGGAAGAACTGTTACCAGTCTGAAGAAGGGTTCTGACCCAAAACATATGGGGAGAAGGCAGGCACGGGTTATTGAGTGGGGACGATCAGCCATGATCACAATGAATGGCGGTGCTGGCTCGAAGGGCCAAATGGCCTTATCCTGCACATATTTTCTACGTTTCTATCACCTATTCCTTTTCTCCAGAGATGCTGCCTGACCCGCTGAGTTACTCCAGCATTTTGTGTCTATCTTCGGAAGACTGTCCATTGTCTTTCACCTGTGTGTTGAGCATTTGTCACTCTAGTACATGGCACCTCTCCATCATTTCTACTGAGCTCCCACATTACAGCCTGGATAAGGCTTAAGCTTGAAAGGGAATAAAACCACAGATACTGGCCCATTGTCGACTGTAATTTGACCTTGGTGTAGATCGGTGGACGGTTAATGGGCGTGAGAGAGAATAGATTGTAGATCTAGTGAGCGATCGGGACTGAACTGATTGCTCTGAGAGGGCTAAATGGCTTCCTTCTATAACGTACAAAATATTGGAAATGGGAACACTTTCTTCCTTGCACTCATTAAATTCCAGACAGGAATGTGTAAGTAAGTCACATTTCCGAAATGTGTACTATTTTAGTTCTGCTTTCCCCCACTGGGGACACGGAAACTGCCTCCATATATTTACACTCTTGTCTTTTTTCATGAACAGGTGCAGGCCATAATTCCTTCCAGTTGAAGTGCAGATCATTGCCTGCTACTTCCCCTAATGCCTTCACATACGGCTTGAAACTCCACAGGCATCTTCCTCCAGAGAGGCATAGATCACCGGGCTTCACAGCTGAGCGGCAATGTCTTCTGAACCGTACAGAGAGTAAAACCTCTCCCCAAACCCCAGTTGCTATTGCTCACTTGCCCCTTTGCACCCCCTCTGTTTTATGTGCATGCCTTAGGACTCGTATTTTAACGAATGATGGCCCTTAAGCAGTGACACAGGCACCAATATTGTTTGTAGTGTGGCCGTACAAGGAAAGAAAATACGTTTAGAATGAGCTTTCGGGGAATGGAATAGGTAAATTGTTTTAGGTAGAAACATTGTGTGAGATTGATGGCCTTTCCACATCACTTATGTTTGCTTCTGTGAGGGATGGTGGTTTGCACAACTTTTTTTAGTTTTGAAGACATTACCATTCCTGACACCGCAACCATCATAATTTAAATGAATCAAGATTTTGAAACGTGAATAAGTTAAATCAAGATTGATAAGTGCTTGATTAGTACGGGTGTCAAAGGTTATGGGGAGAAAGCAGGAGAATGGGGTTGAGAGGGAAAGATAGATCAGCCATGATTGAATGGCGGAGTAGTCTTGATGGGCCAAATGGCCTAAATCTGCTACTACAACATACAAACTTATGAACTTATAAACCAAATGTCAGGTAATAGATAGAACCTTTGGGTAATAGGTTTGCATGTGTTCATTGTTAGCATTAAAAGACAAATGTCTTCACTTAGCAATGTTACAAAATTTTGAGATTTTAAAAATAAAGTCTGCAATTTATCCCATCAGATAAAGCATAAAAAGAAGTTTAATTTGACACCTAATTCACTTTCATATCTTCAGTATTAAAGAAGTTATGGCCATTTTCATACTCGGAAATTAGCATCTTGTTCCCTATTGCTTTTCCATTGACTTAACACAAAAGCTGTGATCGAGGACAGTTAAAAGCCCATAACTTTCTTAAAAATTAAGATAACTGAAAGAAATTTTCAGTTATTATAGATTGAAGCATTCTGAATCAAATATGAAACAATCTTACTTAGAAGACATGAAAGTAAAGCATATAATTAGTTAGTAACCTAATTGTAGCTAATTACAAAATCCAATTACTAGATCTAAACATCTATCAATTTCTTAAGAATAGATTAACATTTTTAAATAGCCTAAGTGTCCAAATAACATTCACACAATAATTCACAATATAACATAATTTTTAAATCTCATTTTCATGAATTTACAGGCCAAATGGAAGGAATTGAATGTTTAATACCTGTAAATTAATGGGGATTTAAATCATCTTGTGAGTGAGGATTTCTGGAACGCGATCGATTGGAACGTTCATTTGCGGTGAATTTATCCCCGTATTGGCATGAAAAATACTGCCGTTAGTTCGGGGAATAAAATCACCGTGTCGCATGAAAAAATGTGAATTAAAGGCTTCTTAAGAAGCACTTTTATACATTTAAAGAAACCACTTTCGTTTACCTGTCCCGTGTGTGAAATCCGTCCCCGTTATCGGCGTTGACGCTTCAGGAGCTGATTTTAAAATTACTGTAGCGCTGACATTGACGATTTAATAAAAATAAAAAATACACAAATCGCCACTGGGAACGATTTTTCAGCCAATGCTTGTACTCCAACAAAATATTAACCAGGACAAGGTAGGAGAAACCCGCGTTTTAACCCCGCCCCCCTTAAAGGTGCCAAAATCGCGCACACGGCCAGTGGCAGAATTACAGCGCGACTGAAGGTAAGTATTGTAACATACCTACTTCACTGCATCTATAAATGGAGCATTATGACAATGCAATGCAATGTGAGAATTTGTTACCTCAAACTGATTGCTATTTTCACCGATAAACACCATAGATACATTTCAAATTAAATCCCTGGATGCAAAACTCTTTAGAACACCACAAGGGTGTAAAAGGCACTATATAGGAACTTTCTTTAGTTTGCTGATCGACATTTTGAGGTACTTTTGGAAGAAAGGGCAGCACAACGATGCAGCTAGTATAGGAGCTGTCTCATAGCGCCAAAGACCCAGGTACGATCCCGACCTTGGCTGCTGTCTGTGTGGAGTGTGCATGTTCTCTCGGTGACCACATGGATTTTTTCTCGGTGCTCCGGTTTCATTCCACATCCAAAAGACGGGGGGTTTTGTAGGGTTAATTGGCCTCTGTAAATTGCCCCTACTGTGGAGTGGATGCGAAAGTGGGATAATTTAGAACAAGTGTTAAAAGTTGATCAATGGTTGGTGTGGACTCAGTGGGCTGAACAACCTGTTTCCATGCTGTATCTTTCAATCACTCAATCAATCAATTGAAAACGGAGCAGAATATCTAAAAGAATCGGCAACTCTCATTCTTCCCATTTCTCAGTCCTGGCTCCTCTATTACTTTCCTCTTTTCATTTCCAACTATTCTTGGAGATGAGTCTCCAAGATTTATTAACAATCTCTCCTTGCGCACGTGAGCTCTTCATTAAAGAGAATATCATATGTAAGAAGGGCCTATGGTTCTCAAGAGCGATAATGCAACATACAATCAAAAGTCACTTTCTTGTAGATGGGACATTAAACTATGATCTGTCTTCGACCTTCTCCCCAAGGTGGTTGTAAAAGACCCGATGGCTATTCGATGAAGAGTATGAGGAGTGATCAGATGCCATGATAAGTAATTATACCTCGATCAACATCAGTGAGGTCTGTGATTGATAAAACCAATCAACGGAGGTATGGTGCGTAGCGGTAGAGATACTGCCTTACAGTCCCAGAGACCCGGGTACGATCCTGACTACGGGTGCTTGTCTGTACAGAATTTGCGTGGGTTTCCTCCGAGATCTTCGGTTTCCTCCCACGCTCCAAAGATGTACAGGTTTTGTAGTTCATTGGCTTGTTACAAATGTAAAATTGTCCCTAGTGTATGTAGGGCAGTGTTAATGTGCAGGGACCGCTGGTCGGTGCGGATTCGGTGGGCCTGTTTCCGCGGATTCGGTAAGGGCCTGTTTCCGCGCTGTATCTCTAAACTAAACTATACTAAACTAAAAGTGAGTTGCAATTCCTAGGTCACAAATATAACACTGAAATACAAAACTGCAGTGAATGAGTTAATCTGCAGCCTCTGATTAAATCTCAAACATAAATAGACCTCAGAAGATTCCTTGAGCATTCAGATAACATTTATAAACAGTGCTGCAGAGAAAAGATTTTCACCCAAATCTCAATCTCAGCAGGTATTCTTGCTGAATATTAGAAAGGCACCTTGAACAAGGTAAATAGGACTTGACTATTTGTGACTTGGAATCGCCACATAAATTTTCCATGTCGCCGTGAGTTGTAATTGTTCTGCATTCTGTGAGTTCTATGAAACAAAATGTGATTCAGGCCCTTTGTGCCCCAGTACATAATCACATCTTTCCATTTTTCCAATTCCCCATCTCCCATGCACTGGGACATATTAGGGGGTCCGGGAGAGAAAGCAAATGTTGTAAGACTGTGAATATGGTTTGAAACAGCAAAAAAATGTTTTTGCAACATTTATGATGTTCCTGTCGTGCACTACTTACAGAATCAGCACTGCTAATGCATCTATTGATACAAGCCAACAGCCTCTGGGACACAACAGTTTATTTGGTTATTTCATTCAAATTTACATTGTGGAACAGCAGTGCTCCATTCCAGTGATTCAAATTGAGCTTTCCCAGTGTCTGCTGAATACATTATTTGGCACTGAAATGTATCCCTTGCAAAGGCAATCATAGTGCAGGTGATTTTAAGTGTGACATTCGGGTTTATAGCCAGTTCCTTGATTTGAGAGCAACGGCATCTCCTCTGTAACAATATTCAGGAAGACGGAAGGCCATTTGGCCAGTTTTTCAAAAGCAGGAGAATAGCAGCCATTAATAACCATATAACCATATAACAATTACAGCATGGAAACAGGCCATCTCGGCCCTTCAAGTCCATGCCGAACACTTTTTCTCCCCTAGTCCCATCTACCTGCACTCAGACCATAACCCTCCATTCCTTTCTCGTCCATATACCCATCCAATCTATTTTTAAATGATAAAATCGAACCTGCCTCCACCACTTCCACTGGAAGCTCATTCCACACAGCTACCACTCTCTGAGTAAAGAAGTTCCCCCTAATGTTACCCCTAAACTTCTGTCCTTAATTCTCAAGTCATGTCCTCTTGTTTGAATCTTCCCTACTCTCAATGGGAAAAGCTTATCCACGTCAACTCTGTCTATCCCTCTCATCATTTTAAAGACCTCTATTAAGTCCCCCCTTAACCTTCTGCGCTCCAAAGAATAAAGACCTAACTTGTTCAACCTTTCTCTGTAATTTAGTTGCTGAAACCCAGGTAACATTCTCGTAAATCTCCTCTGTACTCTCTCTATTTTGTTGACTAATTAATACATTCACATCGTGACCATCAAAATATCCAGCAGGGGAACAGGCCATTCAGCCCAATCAGCCTGTGCTGTAATTTGCATTGAATATGAGTCTCCACCCATTCCGTCTTTTTCCTCTCAGTGATTACCTGATTCTTTCTGATTTCATCAGCTCATGTAATCTTTCTCCAAGTAAAGATATTTTGTCCTTGATGTTGGATTTATTAGTAGCCGCCATATATATGGTGCACTTCTCTTTGGACATTCACACTTTTAGACTTTAAACTTTAGAGATACAGCGTGGAAACAAGCCCTTCAGCCCCTAGAGTCCACACCGACCAGCGATCATCCTGTGCACTAGCACAATCCTATACACTTTACAAAGTACTATACCTGTACGTCTTTGGAGTGTGGGAGGAAACCGGACCACCCGGAGACAATTTTCTCATAATGTTGTTGTTATTTGTCACTTGTTCTCAAGTATAACCATGGTAGATGGTTGGAACATGCTGCCAGGGATGGTGGTGGAAGCAGAAAACACAGTGGCATTTATGAGACTTTTGGCCAAGCACATGGATATGCAGGGACAAGCACATGGATATGCAGGGAATGGAGGGACATGGATTGCATTAGATTAGCTTGGCCTTGTGTTTGGGCTCAAATGTTTCTTCACACACATGACAATGGTGTATGGATGCTGTTGCAGCAGTAGTTTTCAATTTTTGAGATTCTCTTTTCCTCTTTGATTCATCCATTTTAGCTTCCTCGTATGAGCGAACACCATATTTAATTCAGGTATACAACAGAGGACGATCCAAGTGTTGAGCGTCAACATTGGAAGATCTTCAGGGTTGTTTTAACAAAGTATTTTAATCTCTTTTTCAGGAATATATGTCAAGTATGTCAGTAGTCGACTGTGACATTTTTAAGTGGCTGAAAAGATGGAAACCAACATTTGTGAGAGGAATGGTGGAAGATGGGAGGTGAGACCAATACTTAATATAAAGATGAAGGTTGAGTCAAAGTTTGAATTGTTCAGGTAATTGAGCTTGGATTTTGGTGATGTAGGTCTTTTTTGGAACAGTGGATAATTAAACTGAATGAAATACAATCAAGCACAGAAGTGATATGCAGAGCAATGGTGACTCCCACGTAAGGTATGAAGCTTTTGGAAGTCCAAGCATTTCTGCATCAGTATGCTGTAAGTGGAGTTAAAGGTTTGTGCAGGTGATTTTTTTTTTCCAATTTATTCCAGAGCCATGAGATAATCGACTCACATCAGAATTCACATTCAAAGCAATATTATTATCAAATGCTTTCATCTAAATCTGAATCAAGTGGGAAATGTCACAGCGCTACATCTCAGATGGTAGTTTCAGCAATATTTTTTGTTTCTCTATTGTTCCTGTCATGGTGCAGAATACTACTTAGTCGGTACGTGATCGGGGTGAAAATTTGCAAACCTGAAACTGGGAAGGCATGAATTTGAATGTTGAAAGACATAGTTAAGTGGAAGGTGAAAAGTTCCAATCGCAACGGAGACAATGTGAAATTAAGATAAGAAAACTACCTCTGCTTGCTTAACATTTAGAATAGGATTCTTAACGCAATGGCTTACAGCTCGAGTGCATTCATATGGGTTCATGCTGTATCTGGCTATCTTTGTTTCCTGTAAGTCGGCATGTTGATGGACACTAATTGGACTCTGGGATCACAGCAACGCAGGCTTTGAACTCTGGCAACATAAACTTTTGTTTTACTGTATGTTATTAGAAATTGGCACATCCTGCATATATTACTAAGAACACCCACCACTTCCAGAAGGAAACATATTATATTAACAGTTGTGACTCTTTCTGAATATTATTGAATCCCTCTCTATTTTCTATTTTCCTGTAGACAGTGGGACACTTTTGTAAAGATTCCGTCCTCAACACATCAATATAATTCCAATCTTTTACTAGAATTCCACTTGGCAAATATATAGAATCTCACACCTTTGAAAAATAAGTGCAAATAAGTAATACCTCAGAGCTTTTCTAGTATAACCTAAATTAATTTGGAGCAGCGAGCAGGGTCACAATTGTAACGGATTGGAATGAATATAGGGGGCAATAAAAGGTAATAAAATGATAAAATAGTCCTAACTAAAAAGGGGAAGAGAGGGCTACCCAGAGAAGAGGGAGCCAAATGGGCAGGTTGGGCGCATTGGATGAGGTGAGAAGGGATTAAAGTAGGATTAGTATTAATTGGTTTGTTGGTGGTTGTTATGTATTCCATGCTGTATCACTTGATGCCTCTATAATAGGGGGGCTATTTGCCCATTTTGTTTGTACACATCAAAAAAAAGATACCTTCAAGCTCTAATAGTTTGGATTATAAAGAAATTACAGCAATCAAAGTTTGATCTTTCAAAGAGTTTTCTCAGTTTTACCATAAATGAGAAACACTTTCTGGTTTAATGCTCAGGTTCAATGAATGAATGCATGTGCCTATTTGATCATCTGAACTAACTTTTATAGCCTGATTCAGAGCAATCAGATTCTTAATCACTCTACATACTGAAAGTCGACAGCATGCTCACTGCTCCCTATTTAGCTTCCATTGCAAGTTTCCATTCACCTCAAGATTAAAAAAATGAAAGCAGGAAAATCCTTCTAGGGAACAAGAAAGAGCTTGATGTTGAAGGTAGACACAAAATGCTGGAGTAACTCAGCGGGTGAGGCAGCATCTATGGAGAGAAGGAATGGGTGACGTTTCGAGTCGAGACCCTTCTTCAGACTGATGTCGGGAGGTGCTCGAAAAAGATAGAAAGTGGGCGGAGACTGTAGGATGTGGGAGAACTGGGAAGGGGGGGGAGGGGAAGGAGAGAGAAAGCAAGGGTTATCTGAAATTAGAGCAGTCAATGACATACCACTGGGGTGCAAACTACCCAAGCGGAATATGAGGTGCTGTTCCGCCAATTCGCGCTGGGCCTGACTCTGACAATGGAGGAGGCCCAGGACAGAAAGGTCAGATTGGGAATGGGAGGGGTTGAAGTGCTGAGCAACCGGGCGATCAGGTTGGTTACGACGGACTGAGCGGAGGTGTTCAGCGAAACGATCGCCGAGCCTGTGCTTGGTCTCGCCGATGTAGAGAAGTTGACACCAGGAACAGCGGATACAGTAGATAAGGTTGGAAGAGGTGCAAGTGACTCTCTGCCTCACCTGGAAAGACTGATTGGGTCCTTGGATGGAGTCGAAGGGGTAGGTAAAGGGACAAGTGCTGCATCTCCTGCGGTTGCAGGGGAAAGTACCCGGGGAGGGGGTGGTTTGGGTGGGAAGGGACGAATTGACCAGGGAGTTACAGAGGGAACAGTCTCTGCGGAAAGCAGAATGGGGCGGAGATGGGAAGATGTGGCCAGTGGTGGGATCCCATTGGAGGTGGCGAAAATGTCGGAGGATTATCTATTGTATACGACGGCTGATGGGATGGAAGGTGAGGACAAGGGGGACTCTGTCCTTGTTACGAATAGGGGGAGGAGGAGTAAGAGCAGAGCTGCGGGATGTAGAGGCGACCCTAGTGAGAGCCTCATCTATAATGGAAGAGGGGAACCCCTGTTCCCTAAAGAATGAGACATCTCCGATGCCCTAGTATAGAAGAGTTCGGGGATAGGGCCAGTGCACGCCTGGACAGGGATTGTTCGACGTACCCTACAAAGAGGCAGGCATAGCTAGGGCCCATGCGAGTGGGCCAGAGCTTGATGTTGTCAAGTTGGAAAGGGTACAGAGAAGATTCATGAGGATGTTTGCCAGGACTCAAGGGTCTGAGCTATAGGGAGTGGTTGAACAGGCTGGGACTCTATTCCTTGGAGCACAGGAGGTTGAGGGGTGATCTTATGGAGATGTATAAAATCATGAGGGGAATAGATCAGGTAGACGCACAGTGTCTCTTGTCCAGAGTAGGGGAATCGGGAACCAAAGGACATAGATTTCTGGTGAATGGGGAAAGATTTAATAGGAATCTGAGGGATAAATTCTTCACACAATGGGTGATGGGTGTATGGAACGAGGAGGTAGTTGAGGTAGGGACTATTGCAATGTTTAAGAAACGATTAGAAAGGTATATAGATAGGATAGGTTTGGAGAGATATGGGCCAAACACAAGTAGGTGGGACGAGTATAGGTGGGACATGCTGGTCGGCGTGGGCAAGTTGGGTTGAAAGGCCTGTTTCCATGCTGTACGACTCTATGACTCTAACCACTTTAATGGAAATGAATTCAATGGAACCAGGCATCAGGAGGTGAGGACAATCAAAGCTGTGACTAAAGACACAAGCACATTGTTCCATGAGCAGGGAAGTTATGAACAAGAGGACATCGCTACAAAATAATGGGCCATTTATTTCAACTGGGCTCTGTAGAAATTTCTTCTTTGAATGGGTAGAGAATCGGAGGAACTCTCTCTCCCTGAGGGTAGTTGAAGCCAGATTATTTGATATGTTTTAGGTGAAGGTAGAAATACTTGAATGATAAAGGAATTAAGGGTTATGGGAAGTGGTGCAGAAGAGGAGGCCAATATAGCTCAGCCATGACCATATTGAATGGTGAGGCAAGTTAAAGGGGAATATTTACGCTCCTATTTTCTTGTGTTCTTGTGTAAAAAGTAATTTCTCCCTCTTTTCGTGTGCTAAGTCCAGCTCAAACCCATTTAATAGACATTGCCTTTTTTTCCATCAAATGCCAACATGATTAAACATTTCAGTGATAAATTAGGAGCGGAGATTTTTTTTTTTTACGTTGTGCTATACTTTATCCTTGGCACATGGAAACAGACTCAATAACTATATTTAGTTCCAAGCTCTATAGAATATTCAATCATTGAACAATAAGGCAACGCATGTAATTTCGACAGTGAATTTACTTCTCAGCTGGACATCGAGATTCTGGTTAACCATATCTAATACCTACTGTACAAGTCCTGCTGAAATCTATACTGGCTCCATGGAGACTTGTTTGGACAGTGACAGTGAAAGCGACATCAGATGGGTGCTAGGCTGGGTAAAGAAAAGGCAGACTTTATGAGTGTTGTCTATGTGTTCCTAACACCGTTCATTACTTCCCTACTGTGTGTCTATTTCAGATTCACCTATTTTCTCTCATCACTGATTATTATAAACCATGTCTAAGGTTGTCGCTGGTATTCAACAGGATTGTGATAGCTTGTTAACAAGCTGACTCGCGTAGCAATCAAACACGAGAAACACCTGTTTAAAAATTCACAAACACCTAATGCATCCCATAAGCCGACAGGTTTTGAAGTGTAGCGCGGTTTTAAGGTCACCTTGTAGTTCCTGTCATTTTTACCCTCACATTTTCACCCAAACAGCTTGTCACTTGAATGTAAGTAAAACCTGACCATTTAAGTCAATTGTGCCTCTTGCCAATGAAGGGGGTTTAAGGTATAAGAGATATAAGGGTCTGCACTCGAAACGTCACCTATCCTTTTTCTCCAGAGGTGCTGCCTGACCTGCTGAATGACTCCAGCACTTTGTATCCTTTTATGATTGTCATTGTCCTGCTGTCCACTGCAGGTCAAAGGTTGACATGCTGTCAGTTTTTAATGGTACACAAAACTGCTGGAGAAACTCAGCGGGTGCAGCAGCAACTATGGAGCGAAGGAGATAGGCAACGTTTCGGGCCGAAACCCTTCTTCAGACTGATAGGGGGTGGGGGGAGGCGGGGAGAAGAAAGGAAAAAGGAGGAGGAGGAGCCCGAGGGCTGAGGGAGAGGTAGGAAGGGGAGGAGACAGCAAGGGTAACGGAATTGTGAGAATTCAATGTTCATGCCACCAGGATGCAGACTACCCAAGCGGAATATGAGGTGCTGTTCCTCCAATTTCCGGTGTTGCTCACTCTGGCCGTGGAGGAGGCCCAGGACAGAGAGGTCGGATACGGAATGGGAGGGGGAGTTGAAGTGCTGAGCCACCGGGAGGTCAGGTTGGTTAACGCAGACCGAGCGGAGGTGTTCGGCGAAACGATCGCCAAGCCTACGCTTGGTCTCACCGATATAGATCAGCTGACATCTAGAGCAGCGGATGCAATAGATGAGGTTGGAGGAGGTGCAGGTGAACCTCTGTCACACCTGGAACGATTGCTTGGGTCCTTGAATGGAGTCGAGGGGGAGGTAAAGTGACAAGTGTAGCATCTCTTGCGGTTGCAAGGGAAAGTGCCCAGGGAAGGGGTGGAGCGGGAGGGACGGGAAGAATTGACAAGGGAGTTACGGAGGGAGCAGTCTTTGCGGAAGGCAGACAGGGGGGGAGATGAGAAGATGTGGCGAGTGGTGAGGTCACGTTGGAGGTGGCGAAACTGATGGAGGACTATCTGATGTATGTGCCGGCTAATGGGGTGAAAGTTGAGGACCAGGGGGACTCTGCCCTTGTTGCGAGTGGGGGGATGGGGAGAGAGAGCAGTGTTGCGGGGTATGGAGGAGACCCTGGTGCGAGCCTCATCTATAGTGGGGGAGGGGAACCCCCGTTCCCTGAAGAATGAGGACATTTGCGATGCCCTGGTGTGGAACACGTCATCCTGGGAGCAGGTGTGGTGTAGACGGAGGAATTGGGAGTGGGGGATGGAGTCCTTACAGGAAGCAGGGTGGGAGGACAAGTAGTCAAGATAGCCGTGGGAGTCAGTAGGTTTATAGTGGATGTCGGTCAGAAGTCTATCACCTGCGATGGAGATAGTGAGGTCAAGGAATGGTAGGAAGTGTCGGAAATGGTCCAGGTGTATTTGAGTGCCGGATGGAAATTGGTGGTGAAGCGGATGAAGTCAGTCAGTTGTGGGTGGGTGCAGGAGGTGGCACCAAAGCAGTCGTTGATGTAACGGAGGTAGAGGTAGGGGATGGGGCCCTGGTACGCCTCGAACAAGGATTGTTCGACGTACCCGACAAAGAGGCAGGCGTAGCTGGTGCCCATAGCTACGCCTTGTATTTGGAGGAAATGGGAGGAGTCAAACAAAAAGTTATTGAGGGTAAGGACCAACTCCGCTAGGTGGAGGAGAGTATCAGTGGACGGGTATACGTGGCTCCTCCAGTCGAGGAAGAACCGGAGGGCTTTGAGACCATCCTGGTGGGGGATGGAGGTGTAGAGTGACTGGACGTCCATGGTGAAGATGAGAGGATGGGGGCCTAGAGAATGGAATGCACGGAGACGACGGAGAGTGTCTGAGGTGTCTTGAACATTGGTAGAGAGGGATTTAACCAAGGGGGATAGGATGGAGTCAAGGTATGTGGCAATGAGTTCGGTAGGGCACGAACAGGCAGAGACAATGGGCCGACCAGGACAGTCGGGTTTGTGGAGCAAATGTGGCTGTGGTATCGAGTCTGGGTAAGGATGTGTTCGTAGAGTTGGAGGGAAGGGGGAATCACAGAGGGGGAGCAGTTAGAGAGCAGTTTTTAATACCTGGCCGATAGAAATTGCATTCATTAGCATTGAAGGAGGCTGTTTAGTGCATTATGCCTGTGACATGTATCCACTAGAGCCCTCTATTCCATTTGAAAATGCAAACAAAATGAGAGCATGAAAACAGAGCAAAATTTGTATTTGATTGAGTTTTTTGAAGAGATCAAGAGGATTAATGAGGTCTCGGAGGTGGACATTGTCTATGTGGACTTTTGCTAGGCCTTTGACCAGGTCCTGCTAGTAGGCTACTCTAGAAAGTTAGATTATATGAGATCCAGGGTGAGCTAGACAACTGGATTCAAAATTGGCTTAGTAGAAGGAGTCAGAGGGTAGGAATAGAGGATTGTTTTTTTTATTCAAGGCCTGTCACCAATGATGTGCCACAGAGATCTGTGCTGGGCCACTGTTCTGAATAATTATAAATATTGAACCATTCAACCATTGAAATTTATAACAATCAACAGAGCAATCATAACTAATAACTGTAATATTAGATAACCATAATAGTACAAAAACAGGTCTAAACCAAAGACACAGTCTATATAAGACCATAGACACACAAAAATGCTGGAGAAACTCAGCGGGTGCAGCAGCATCTATGGAGCGAAGGAAATAGGCAACGTTTCGGGCCGAAACCCTTCTTCAGACTGATAGGGGGTGGGGAGAAGAAAGGAAAAAAGGAAAAAGGCAGAGGAGGAGCCCGAGGGCTGGGGGAGAGGAGGAGACAACCAGAGGGCTGATGAAGGGGAGGGGACAGCAAGGGCTAGCAGAATTGGGAGAATTCAATGTTCAAGTCCCCAGGATGTAGACTGCCCAAGCGGAATATGAGGTGCATTTCCTCCAATTTACGGTGTTGCTCGCTGTGGCCATGGAGGAGACCCAGGACAGAGAGGTCAGACACGGAATGGGAGGGGGAGTTGAAGTGCTGAGCCACCGGGAGGCCAGGTTGGTCATTGCGGACCGACCGGAGGTGTTCGGCAAAACGATCGCCAAGCCTCCGCTTGGTCTCACCGATGTAGATCAGCTGGCATCTAGAGCAGCGGATGCAATAGATGAGGTTGGAGGAGATGCAGGTGAACCTCTGTTGCACCTGGAACGACTGCTTGGGTCCTTGAATGGAGTCGAGGGGGGAGGTGAAGGGACAAGTGTTGCATCTCTTGTGGTTGCAAGGGAAAGTACCAGGGGAGGGGGTGGTATGGGAGGGAAGGGAAGAATTGACAAGCGAGTTACGGAGGGAGCGGTCATTGCGGAAGGCAGACATGGGGGGAGATGGGAAGATGTGGCGAGTGGTGGGGTCACGTTGGAGGTGGCGAAACTGACGGAGGATCACTTGTTGTATGTGACGGCTGGTGGGGTGAAAGGTGAGGACTAGGGGGACTCTGCCCTTGTTGTGAGTGGGGGGCTGGGGAGAGAGAGCAGTGTTGCGGGGTATGGCAGAGACCCTGGTGCGATCCTCATCTATGGTGGAGGAGGGGAACCCCCGTTCCCTGAAGAATGAGGACATTTCAGATGCCCTGGTGTGGAACGCCTCATCCTGGGAGCAGATGCGGCGTAAACGGAGGAATTGGGAGTGGGGGATGGAGTCCTTACAGGAAGCAGGGTGGGAAGAAGTGTAGTCCAGATAGCCATGGGAGTCGGTGGGTTTGTAGTGGATGTCGGTAAGGAGTCTATCACCTGCGATGGAGATAGTGAGGTCAAGGAATAGTAGGGAAGTGTCGGAAATGGTCCAGGTGTATTTGAGTGCCGGATGGAAGTTGGTGGTGAAGCGGATGAAGTCAGTCAGTTGTGTGTGGGTGCAGGATGTGGCACCAAAACAATCATCGATGTAGCGGAGGTAGAGGATATAAGACCATAGTTGCTGAGGTAGTGGTTAGTTTCTCCAGTGTTCAAGAGGCTGTTAATTGCTGGGAAGAAACTGTTATTGAATCTGGTGGTCAAGGTTTACAAGCTCCTTTATGATGGTAGTAATAAAATGAGAGCACGTCATGGGTGATGTGGGTCTTTGATGATATTGGCTGGTGATATTGGCTGCCTTTTTGGGATCTTTTTGATGACGGGGAGATCAATATCTATGATAAACCATTCTCTGTAATCTTTTTCTGGCCATTCAAGTTGCCTAAGCAGGCCGTGATGCAAGTAGTTAGAGTGCACTCTACATACACCTCGAGAAGTCTGATAGAGTATTTGTCGACATAATGAATCTCCTATATTTGATGGAAGTAGAGTAGAGGTGTTAATGAGCTTTTTTCATGATCGCATCGATGTGCTGACCCCAAGACTGATCTTCAGAGACATGTAACCACAAGAACTTGACTATGTTGACTCCACTGCGATCCCATCAATGCAGGTAAGTTCATGGATTCCTGGCTTTCCCTTCCTGAAAACATCAATGAGCTCTCTGGTCTTGCTAACACTGAGAGCAAGATTGTTGTTCTGACACCATTCAATCAGATATTCATTCTCCCTTCTGTATTCTGACTGATCATTTCCTGTTATTCATCCAACAATTATGGTATTGCATGAATTTAAAGATGGCATTGGAGCTTTACTTTAGACTTCGGAGATACAGCATGGAAACAGGCCCTTTGGCCCACTGAGTACGCACTGACCAATGATAACCCCATACACTATCACTATCCTATACACTAGGGACAATTTACAATTAAACAAACCAGTATGTCTTTTTAGCATGGGAGGAAACAAGAGCACCTGAAGAAAACCCACTCGGTGACTGGAGAGAATGTATAAACTTCATACAGACAGCACCGTGCCACCCCTGGCTGTGTTGTGTTACATGGTCATAGATACATAGAGTGTCAAGCAGGGGGCTGAGCACACAGCCTTGAGGTGTTCCTGTTTTGATGGCAATCAAAGAGGAAGTTTTGTTGCCAATTTGGAATGTGGTCTGCCCATGAGGAAGTGGAGGATACAATTAGAGTTATATTATAGAGTCATGCAGCATAGAAATAGCCCTTCAGCCGAACATTTATGCCGACCAAGATGCCCCATCTGAGCCAGTCCCAGTTGCCCACATTACGCCCATATTCCTTCATCCATTTCCTATCCATGTACGTATCCAAATATCTTCCTCAATGACATCTTCTGGCAGCTGATTCCATATACACACAACCCGCTATGTGCAAAAGTCACACGCTGCTTTTCAATCTTTCCCCTGTCACCTTAAACCTACGCCTTCTACTTTTTGATTTCACTACTGAGAAAAACAGTCAATACATTCACCCTATCTATTCCCCTCTTGATTTTATTTACCTCGATGAGATCACCTCTCAGCCTCCAGCTCTACAAGGAATAAAATCCTAGCCAGTCCAACCTCTCCCTGTAGTTCAGGCCCTCGAGTTCTGGCAACATCCTCGTCAATCTAAATGACATCTAAATTACATGGGGAAGAGCAGAGACCCAGTTCTCTGAATGTGAGGGTAAGTGTGCAGAGCATATGGTGTTGAACTGCAGTCGATGAACAACAACCTGACATGTGTGTTCTTTGTGTCCAAGTGGTCCAAGCCACTCTCCACAGCCACAAGTTGGGCTGAAGAGCCTGTTTGCGCATTGCATGACTGTGAATAAATGGTCCCTGAATGCTATTTATATACATTTCAATTAAAATAGACCTCAATAAAAAGGCTCAGAAAACTTGTCCCCATGTTTCTAATTAACAACCAGATAGCAAGATTTTTCTTTTTAATAAATTGATATATTTTGCAGTTGATTCAGAAATAAAATTATGATCTACAATTTCAATTTGACGTACTGCTGTGGTGAAGTTGACATGAATTGCTTGATTAAAGATGGGCTTTTTTCAAAATAATAAGAATTTTCTGTGACTCCTGCAGTCTTGAAGTAGTGTACCAATCAGCACAAGACCATAATGCAGTTTTCTATTTGACCTAATCAGAAAAGCACAGCAGGATCTATAGCATTTTTCTTAGATCATTTATTTTACCCATTCTGCAAACTGTAATGTGACTGGAGGGAACCAATTTCACTGTTGTTAACTGGTTTTCAAAGTGCAACTGATAATTGCAGTTAAAAATGTTGACATTTTGCTAATGTCAGATATTTTTTCCCCAAATATTTGCTGCTTAATGGCTCATTGGAGGAAGGTTCATCACCAACTGTATATGTTCTGGGCTTGCCTGATTCCTTCAGTGGATTTTTACGCTCACTTATTTCCACTACCTTGCTCCTCTGTTAATATTTCACTTACTCGCCTACCGCTGCTATAGTTCCCTCCCACTTCTCTGTTCCTCGTCTTTGCAGAGAAGGTAGCAGAGAAAGGCGCAGAGATGATTTACGAGTATGTTGCCAGGACTCGAGGGCTTGTGTGACAGGGAGAGGTGAGCAGGCTGGGACTCTATTCCTTGGAGCACAGGAGGATGACAGGTGATCACATAGAGGTGTACAAAATCATGAGAGGAATAGATCGGGTAGATGTACAGTTTTTCTTGCCCTAAGTAGGGGAATCAAAAAACAGAGGACATAGGTTTAAGGTGAGAGGGGAAAGAATTAATAGGAACCTGAGGGGTAACTTTTTCACACAAAGGGTGGTGGGTGCAAGGAACGAGCTGTTGGAGGAGGTAGTTGAGGTAGGGAATATCACAACGTTTAAGAAACATTTAGTCAGGTATATGGATAGGACAGGTTTAGAGGGATATGGGCAGGTGGGACTAGTGTAGCTGGGACATGTTGGTCGGTGTGGGCAAGTTGGGCCAAAGGGGCCTGTTTCAACTAGTATTTCTATATGTTTTTCTTATATAATTTTCCTTTCTCCCTGTATTTCGTTTTACATCTGCTTATTTTCTTAACGTCATCATTGTCCAGTTTTTTCATCATATTCAATCTCTCGTTTTCCAGCTTTCTCCGATGTCCTAAAGCTGTGTGCCTGTAACATCAATCCCGTTCTCACCTGCTTTCTATCTCGGCCCGGCTCATTCTCTTTTATGCCACAGTCATTCATGTTCACATGTTCCATACTATCTTTTTCCCTTTATATCTCTGCAGCCACTTCTTTAGGAATCCAATCAGGTTCCGTGGGATTTGTCCGTTCTTAATCCCATCAATTTGCCTGGCATCTTTTGTCTTGAGATATTAATTGTTATAGTTTTCCAATTTTTTTTTGTACCTTGGTTGCCTATTATTTCTGGAATGTTTTTATTATCTTCTACAGTGAGGGCCAATATAAGACATTGTTTTAAGACCCGAGCGTGTTCAATAGTCGTATGTACCGGCAATGGAACAATGCAATGTCTTACTTGCACATAACGCCTATTCTGGCCTCCCTCCACTGGCTGCCTGTGTACTTTAGAGTTCATTTTAAGATTCTTTTATTTGTTTGTAAATCTTTAAATGGTCTCGCCCCGCCTTACCTCTCTGAGCTGCTTCATCCCTACGCTCCTGCTCGGTGCCTCAGGTCAGCTGATCAGCTGCTCCTGGAGGTACCGAGGTCTAAGCGGAAGCTCAGAGGGGATAGAGCCTTCTCTGTTGCTGCTCCGACATTATGGAACACTCTACCTTTGCACATTAGACAGGCCCCTTCACTGTCCATTTTCAAAACTAGTCTTAAAACCCTTTTCTATTCCTTGGCTTTTGACCCTGCATGAGACTTTGCTCCTGTTTTAGTGTTTCTATTGTTTGTTATTGTTTTTACTGTCTTTAATGTTTTTATTGTTTTCTTTTATGTTTATGATTAGTCATGTACAGCACTTTGTTGCAACAGTGGTTGTTTTTAAAGTGCTCTATAAAGAAAGTTCTATTCTATTCTATTCTATTCTACTTGCTGCAGCTTAACAGGCCCGTTAATGCAGCAATCTCCTGGAGGAACTCAGCGGGTCAGGTAGCATCTGTGGAGGGAAATTGTCGGATAATGTTCACGGTTGGGGCCCTTCTTTATTCTGATGGAGTAGAGGGGAGATAGTTGGTAGAGAGGTGAGCGGAAAAGATGTGGCTAGACCTGGCAAGAGACGGGTGGATCCAGGTAGTTTAGTTTAGAGATACAGTGTGGAGACAGGCCCTTTGGCCCACCAAGTCCACGCCAACCAGACATCCCAATGCAGGAAGTCTATCCTACACACCATGAACAATTTACTATTTTATCAAGCCAATTAACCTACAAGCCTGTACGTCTTTGGAGTGTGGGAGCAAACCAGAGCACCCTGAGAAAACCCTGGCAGGGAGAACGTACAAACTCCAAACAGACAGCACCCATAGTCAGGATCGAACCGGGGTCTCTGGCACTATTAGGCAGCAACTCTACTGCAGCGCCACTGTACCACCCTGATCAGGGTTAGAGTAATCAGGGTTTAATGGCAGAAGAGTCAAGATTGTGAAGGTAGGGTGGGGATAGTAACCAATGCTGGAGAAGGCAAAAGGGTGCAAATGGTGGAATCTGATAATGAATCTGTGGAGCTAAAAGGTGGAACCAGGAGAGATGGTGTGTGGGAGGGAATGAGGGGGGAAGAATGATGGGCGAACCAAGAGTAGGAGAGGTGGGTGATAGGCAGGTGAATGAGAGCAAAGGAACCGGCTGATGGGGCCAAGGGAGTGGATGGAAGGAAGGGGGGGGGGGGGCTGGGAAGTTAGTTTTGGAGGAAGATGAGTAGATGAGGGGGCAGATTTATCTGAAATTGAAGAATTCAATGTCCATATCTTTGGGTTGTTGCCTACCTGAAACGTCGACTATCCTGACCTGATGACCTCCTCCAGCAGTTTGTTCTTTGCTCAAGATTCCAGCATCTGCACTTTAATCATTGTAATCATTCTACCACGTTCATTTTAATCTTTTATTCACTCCTTGTCATCCCCGTTTATTACCAGGCCATGTATGGGTCACTCATTTCCTACAGGAAATATCCCAACAGGTTGATCCTATAATCTTTCAGTACGACTCCCTGCCATAATTCAGTGTTGTCTTTGAATTTAAACCAACAATCTCCTTTTGATGAAACTTTCACATCCTCACTTGCAGGACGATCGTTTGCGATGAGGCATTTGATAAAATACCCGCACTGTTTAAATGACTGCCATGTCACCCATTATCATCTTATTAACTGTGCGTTAATGATGAATTACAGCGGTCAAGAGCAAATCAGCTGACTTGTCTACAATATGTTCAGAAGATGCAAGGCACTCTTGGAATGTAAATGGCTGACCCAGATAATTGCTCTTGACATGCATCACCTTGACATCTTATTAACACACAAAGCTACATTATTTCACCGGTTTTATGGCTGCAAATGGCAGATTCAGCAAGAGTCCCTCTTTTCAACCGATTAATTTGTAGTTGTCCTGGAATTATTAGCAACATAATCTATTTTCAATGAACAGCTGGCTGCGTAGGTAAAACCAACCACAAAACAGTGGATCATGCTGTATGCAGAGGATAGTATTTATGTTCACTCTAAAGAAAATTTCATCACAAACAGTTCTTTATCTCTAAAAGATGCTTCGTGCCTTACAGTTTTTTTCCCCCAGCTTTAGTGTAAGAAAATACAAATCACTTAATTAACAAGTACTTTTTCTCCACATTTGTCAATAACAGTATATGAATTGGATGTGTTGGAGTAATTTCCTTGCATCTGTTTCACAGAAACTGATCCTCAAATATATAGCCACCAGCTCACAGTACATAATCTCCCAACCACAGGAGAGAAAATCCTATCAAAGTACTGCCAGCTACTCTGGTCTCCCATCTCCATGAGTCACAGAATACAGGCGCATATTCAATTTATCACCGACCATCGTGTTCAATATTGTTTGACCGCTGCTTTCTCCTATTTCCTTTTTTATCATTTGACCCGATGGTGCAGCAAATTTTTCGCGCTATTATCAGGAGCTTCACTGCCTTAAAAACAAATGTCTGTCAGGCTACTGTGAGAAAAATACATCTCTTAAAAATAAATCGTTTCCTCTGGTTATTTCTTGTAGTGGGCATGTACACTCATTTAAAATTATTATTCGAGTCCCTAACCCTACCCTAACCCTGGACACTGCAAACAATATAATTACTGACATTATCACATGCACTATCCCACATATGTAATCACACATGTTTGAAACCTTAATGCAGAAGGCCATGTACAAATAATATATATAATCTCATCTATACTATTACTAAAACTCATCTTGACCACTTCCGGTCTGCGTTGTAAGTAAATTTGCGCAAAAACGCTACCCTATATCGTTAGGATTTTTTCGCCACTTTGCTCACCGTTCTCCTCTGCGGACGTGAGGACTCCAGTGGATTTGTAGTTTTTCAACTACAAGGTAATGAGAAACTTTTTTCATGTTTTCCAGGTCCGTTTACTGTGGGTCTATGGGGATTTTTTCCACAGACGCCATGGAAAAAACGGACAGGCTGAAGAGGCGAGCGGCACAGCCGACAGAAGTCGGGAAAGTCGGGAGTCTGCGGTTAGAGACCAACCGCCTCTAAACCCCGGTACAGTCGCCAGCAAAGTTTGTTCCGATCGGTGAAATATCAGAAAAGTTAAAAAGGTAAAAAAATTGTGAGATCAACAGATTGGTCTACTCGCCTGTCAGTAACCATGAAGATAAGGCTCCTTCCGGCACCCGTTGGAGAATAAAGTCCGGGAGGCGGGGCTGAGTCCAGGTCCGTTTACTGTGGGTCTATGGGGATTTTTCCACAGACGCCATGGAAAAAACGGACAGGGGGAAGAGGTGAGCGGCACAGCCGACAGAAGTCGGGAAAGTCGGGAGTCTGCGGTTAGAGACCAACCGCCTCTAAACCCCGGTACAGTCGCCAGCAAAGTTTGTTCCGATCGGTGAAATATCAGAAAAGTTAAAAAGGTAAAAAAATTGTGTGATCAACAGATTGGTCTACTCGCCTGTCAGTAACCATGAAGATAAGGCTCCTTCCGGCACCCGTTGGAGAAAAAAGTCCTGGAGGCGGGGCTGAGTCCAGGTCCGTTTACTGTGGGTCTATGGGGATTTTTTCCACAGACGCCATGGAAAAAACGGACAGGGGGAAGAGGCGAGCGGCACATCCGACAGAAGTCGGGAAAGTCGGGAGTCTGCGGTTAGAGACCAACCGCCTCTAAACCCCGGTAAAGTCGCCACCAAAGTTTGTTCCGATCGGTGAAATATCAGAAAAGTTAAAAAGGTAAAAAAATTGTGAGATCAACAGATTGGTCTACTCGCCTGTCAGTAACCATGAAGATAAGGTTCCTTCCAGCACCCGTTGGAGAATAAAGCCCCGGAGGCGGGGCTGAGTAAACAAGCCGTGCTTATTGAGTCCGCAAGAGTGGAGACGGGAAAGCCACTGTGTGGAGTCAGTAAAGCTGCTGTGTGGAGTCGGGAAAGCCGCTGTGTGGAGTCAGGAAAGCCGCTGTGTGGAGTCGGGAAAGCCGCTGTGTGGAGTCAGAAAGCCGCTGTGTGGAATCGGGTAAACCACTGTGTGGAGTTGGGAGGTGCTGTATGGTGCCGCTGGTGGCCGCTGAATGGAGTCCCTCCTCCCCAAACACCCCTCTACCCCCCACACCCCCCTTCCCCGTCCCCCACTACCCCCTTCACCCCTCCCCCTCCTCCCCACACATCCCCTTCCACCTTTCCCCCTCCACCTTCCCCCCTCCCCACACACCCTGTCCCCCCACACCCCGTCCCCCCACACACCCACACACCCCTTTACCCCTCCTCCATTCCCCCCCCTTACCCCACCCCCCACAACACCCCACTCACCCCACACCACCACCTCACCCCCACACCACCCCCTCCCCCCCACACCACCCCTCCCCCACACACCACCCCTCCCCCCACACCACCCCTCCCCCCACACCACCCCTCCCCCCACACCACCCCTCCCTCCCACACCACCCCTCCCCCCCACACTACCCCACCCCCACCACCCCCTCCCCTCTACACCACCCCCTCCCCCCCACACCACCCCTCCCCCCTTGTAGATCAGTGGCACTCATGTTATGAGTCATACTTTGTAGCTGTGCCCACTAGTTTAACAGAAATCTTCTCAGCCCTTCCTCCCTCAGTCTTGAGTTACGTATTAAGATGAAGTTACCTGTGCTGTAACGCTAATAAAGTCTTTGGATCTTAATCACTGTGTGTGACCTGAGTTATTTCAACAGCAGAAGCTCGACATGGTGTCAGAGTTTACGGACTCACTCCTTGCTTAATTATATTGCTTTGATTTTTGTTTATTCTTTTCTCCGGTATATATTACTATGGCTTCTGTTCGCAGAAAACCAGAGATCCTGTTGTTTGACGAAGACATTTACATTGAAGCAGCTCACCCTACTGCTGCTCTCGGTGTTTGAGCATCAATTCTTCTTAATCTAGCAGGCACAGAAGCTGCCCGACGTGCCAGAAGATTTCAGGTTTGACCCGGCTGGTGTCCAGATCGCTCCCGCTGAGTCTATCCATGACCCTGATTGTCAACTACGCAAATTTCGACAGTTATGTGAGTTGCGCACTAACTTGGTCATGGAGAGGCATTTGTTCTTTTCCCGAAGCCAGAGACAGGGAGAACCTGTGGAGATGTCGGTCAGTGCCTTGAAGCACATTGGCAGTCGATGCGATTTCAGGGATATATGTGTTAGCCTAGTCCGTGACCGTTTGGTCTATGGTGTCCGCAATGATAAATTACACAACGAGTTACTGCGGGATGCTGAGCTTATTCTAGAGACTGCTGAAAACCGCTGTCGCGTTGCTTAAATGGCTGACGCTCATACAAACGTTTTAGGGCACTCTGCTGGTAGTGAAATTAATGTTGCCGGCATGTCTTATCAAATCTCTCACTGTTCTCCTCAAGTGCCCGACAACTCTATCGTGAGACTAATAGACAATTGTTTCAACTGTGGGGGTTCGCATGCTGCTGCTCGTGACCGTTGCCCTGCGTATGGAAAATTATCTCGATTTTGTAACAAAAGGATTAATTTCTTCAAATGCTGCCGCTCCCGTAGCAACAGAGTTCAAACAAGGCAATCTGTTAATTCACTTGGCCATGAGAACTTGCTCTCGGAATGCTCTCAACCAGCTCCCACGGATTTGCAGGCTGCTAGCGAAGGTTTTGTCTTGGATGTGCATTCCCTGTCTGACTCAATACACAAACAACTAGACCCCAAGGTCACTTTGCTCGTTAATGGCAAGAACCTTTACCTGAAAGTTGACACAGGGGCCAGATGTAATGTGATCTGTCTAGCTGTGCTGGAAAAGTTACGAAAAACAGAGACTGTCACTCCTACGGCTGCCTCCCTTCTCCCATTTGCAGGAGGTCTAGTGCACCCTATCGGTCAAGTCGAGTTACGTCAAGAGGTGAGAGTGAGTCGGATGGCCAGTGGGTGCTGCGAGTGGTCGGACGGCCAGTGGGTGCTGCAAGGGATCGGTCGGGATGTCGGTAGGCCGGTGTTGCAGACTGACGGAGCCAGTGCTTTGGTGGTGTTGAAGGTGGCCCGGGCGGCGTGCAGGGCAGTGCTGCTCCCCGCCACCATCACCACGATGAACGAGAAGGGCATGCTGGCCGAGGTGGACGCGCTGCAGGACCACACATATGGAGCCCGCAGCCGGTCCCATAGCGGCTCCAGCTCCAGCCCTGGCAGCTCTGGAAGGGGGTGACTTAGGGTTAGGGTTAGGGTTAGGGATTTTCCTGTCAGTGGAAGATGACTTAGCCTTCCCACAGCCTGGCACTGCCCCAGTCCCACTATGGCCAGGACCCCCACTCTGCACACTGGCAATCAGTGGGATTCAATAAATGGGAGAACCCACAGGAACTGCCCTCACCCATTAATTAGGCTGGTTCAGGACCTGCGGCAGTCTCATTCAAAAAACACACTCACAATTATATTATTTTTATTTAATATAATTATACATAATTATATATGATTGCAGTCATAATGACGTTATATATATATATTCACATAACTTGTGAATATATATATATGTAGTATAATAATGGACACTACATGCCGCTTACTTTTTCGATCTCATTTTCTAATTTGTTTAACTAATTAATGTGCAACTTTTGGTACTGATGAGTTATGACTTCCTTCTCAATTATATTTTATCTAAAACTGTGCAAAATTTAATGTAGTTCTGAGACATGGGTCACGAAAGTTGATTTTACTTCAGAGTCACGTGAGTGACTACGTGAAGAACCCCGCCAGTGCGCCTGCGCGTCATTTTACGTCAGGCGCCTTGACGCAAACGGACGTGAGGAGAGTGGATTTGTAGTTTTTCAACTACAAGATAAGTAGAAACTTTTTTCATGTTTTCCAGGTCCGTTTACTGTGGGTCTATGGGGATTTTTTCCACAGACGCCATGGAAAAAACGGACAGGGGGAAGAGGCGAGTGGCACAGCCGACAGAAGTCAGGAAAGTCGGGTGTCTGCGGTTAGAGACCAACCGCCTCTAAACCCCGGTACAGTCGCCAGCGGTGAGCATAGCGACTGTGGACCTGGGGCTGGTGAAAACACAGTCAGCGCCTGTCGGGCAAAAGACAAAGTTTAAATCCCAACGGCCCACGGAGGGAGTCCCAGGCAATGGAAGTAGCTCCAGGGCTAGATACTGCTTTCGAGCGTATTGCCCAAATAAAAAGCCTTTTACATAGGCTGTTGGAGCAAAGTTCACTCAGGGAGGAGTGTACTGAAAGCCAAGTTGCTGGAAGCAGCTCAAACAGCTCCTGGTACAGGGCTAGATACTGCTTTCTAGCGTATTGCCCTAATAGAAAGCCTTTTCCATAGGCTGTTGGAGCAAAGTTCACTCAGGAAGGAGTGTACTGTAATCCAAGCTGCAGGAAGTAGCTTAACAGCACCTGGCTCAGGGCTGATGGATGCACCCTCAGGAATGAGGAGCGAGCTACGGGTCATGAGATTTCAGACCCGACTCTGATGGTGAGGCTGTTCAAGGCAATGAACGGCAGCTGCCAGATGTTCCACCTCTGGCAGTAGGATTCGCTGCCCCGTCAGGGTCAGGAGAGCCATTAGGAGAAGAACTGGCCTCCTTAATAAATTACTTGGTTTACCATCAGCTGGAACAGCAGGATATGGATGAGACTGCAAGAAAGCAGGAGACCCCAAGTAAATGTGGGTTGCTGAAAGCAGCAGCAGTGAACCAAATTATCTGGAATCAGTTGCAGAGAATATTAAAGCTGCTGGGTTCTGGAATAACTGCTTTTACCAGAATAGCAGGTAACAGCCAAGAGATGACGAAGTTGCATCAGGAAGCACTGGGGTTGCTATGCAGCACCCACTTCGAGATCAATTATCTGAGAAAAGTGCTATACGGCCTACTATGAATCCGAAATTTGCAGCACTCTGCAAACCAAGTAATATACAATTACCCAACTTACTCTTTGGAGAGGATCTCGGGAGACGTATTAAAGAGTTGGAAGATGAAGCGAAAACAGGATTGATAAAAACATCAATGGTTGCAAAGTCTGTAAAGAGGAAGTATCCTTTCAGACGTCATACGGATCCTAGGCCAGGACCAAGTCGCTCATCAACGCAGGGACGTAGCTGGTGGCCTGCAGCGGGAGTAAGGACCAGTGGTGGTGCTTCCGGGAGAATCCAGGGATCTCAGAATACTCAAATGACTCAAGAGGTAGGTGGACCTGGTTCTCAGGGGAACATACTAACTGGATTAAGTCCAAAAGTTGGAGGCAGATTACGTCTCTTCCATAAACATTGGAAGAAGATTACTTCAGATGTGGTAATTCTGAATAATATACAAGGATTTCGAATTGAATTCAATCCAAATTATGATTTGCCTGTCCAGCATGCTCCTAGCAGAACTCTCCACTTTGCGATAATGGAGGTTCAAGTTGCGCTTCAAAACCCTATATATAAAAGGTGTTATTGAAGAATCAGTCTACCAAATTCACCAATTTGGGTCAAATATATTCCCTCGATCAAAAAAGGATGGAGGATGTAGGATTATTATAGACTTGACAAGTCTGAATCCTTTTGTTCAGTGTCTGTTCACTTGCAAGATATGAAGTATCTTAAATTTACATGGATGAACCAATTAGGGCAGTTCAAAGCTCTGCCTAATGGGTTAACGTTCCCTCCCAGAATATTCATAAAATTGTTAAAATCAATTCTGGGGTTGCTGAGAGCCAGGGGCATGTACTAATGGCATACCTGGATGATGTCCTGATTATAGGAAGGACAAAACAGCCAACAGAAGCATCGGTTGCACTTCCGGTGGCGCCATGCTTTGTTAGCAGTCGCAAATTTTCAATCTCCGCTGAAAAAAATCGTGATTTTTCGCGTTAAAATCGGGTCTGGAGGTCGGGACCGTTTTTAAAAACTTACCGGAGTCTCATGTCGCTGTGCTGATGACGTCATCAGTAAGCGCCGTGAATTTAACGGAGGGAAAGTCATTTAAAATGAAAAGTACGTCTCCAGGTCAGAGCCCACAGAGGAAAGTCACAAAACAATCGCTGAAGACTCTGGAACATCAAGAAACTGCAAAACTGACCTCTGGAGTGGTCTCTGGAATGGCTACACGATCTAAGACTGAGATGACCACAAAAGAGAAAACCGAAATGGAGGAGTTAAAGAACTCGGTAAGAGATTTGAAAAATGATTTGAAAGCTGGAAACATAAATTTGATGGCCGGTAATGAAAAAATACTTGCGGGCATTGGTGCTCTGCAAAAAAGAGTTGATGATGTGCAAGAAGAATTAACGGAGAAAATTAATAAGGTGGCAGAAGAGACCACAAAGATGTTTGAGGCTGTGCATGAAACTGTTTCTGCAAATGTAAATGCAGTGAAAGATATGGAAGCTGTTGTGGAAGAGATGACCGGAGAGATGCAGACGATGAAGTTAGAAATAGACAGCCTCAAGAGCCAACTTACAAAAGTTTCTGATAAATATGTTGACCTAGAAGCTCGCTCAAGACGTCAAAATATACGAATACGTGGAGTAAAAGAGGGAGCTGAGGGGGACAATGCTTGTGAGTTCACTGCCAATCTAATCAAACACGTACTCAAACTACCTGAGGCACCTGTAATTGAAGTAGCACATCGACTACCCAGATTTAAACCAAGATCTCAAGGAGAACATGCCTACCCACGACAGATCATAGTTAAACTTCGGGATATCCCAACAATGGAAGCGCTGATGAAAAAAATCAAATACGGAGAGAAGATGATGTACAGAAATGATTCTATTAAACTCCTACGGGACTACCCTTACGAGATTGTGCAAAAGAGAAGAAAGTTCTCACAGACCAGAGAAGCTCTTTACGGTGTCAAGGGTGTCATATGTGGAGTGTATTATCCGGCCAGGATGCGTATTACTTTCATGGGAATGTCAAAAACATTCATTAACTCGGTAGAATCTCTTAAATACGCTCAAGAAATCGTGGCCAAGGCAGCAACAATTGAAGATTGATCACCAAGACGTCATGAACAAATTAATTTGCTTATTCCCCCAACAAGAATATCACAAGAAAAGTGAAATAAGTGAACAACACCAATCTTTAAAAATTATTACATGCAACAGATTTTCCACGAGACGTGTCTAGACATTATTATCTCCCATTGAACATTGCAGAATCTAACTCAAGGACACTCTGTGCTCAAACGAGGAAAGACTGATAACATGGGAGTGACGATCTGCTGTGCTGAGAGCGAAAAACATCACATGGCTTATATAGTTTTACAAAATATTGAGAATCAATAATAATTAATAATTAACAATACTAATATAGAAATAGCAATTGAAACTGATAAAAATGTGTTGCCTGCTTTATAACGCAGACAACAGTAATTACATATGTTCCGCAGCTCGAGTGGGGAGGGGAGGGGAGGAGACTAGGCACCTGGCATAATTCCAGGAGCCTGACTCCGGTTAACCCTTTCAGCAAACAGCTCACTTTTAACAATACTAAAACCAATTCAAAATAGTTAAGAGATAAAGAGTGAGGAATATATGTAACTGAATACATTTGAAGTCGGAATGAAACATATATATATACTGCAACTGGGTGAAATAGAACTGATTTGGAAACGGTACCGACCCCCTAGGTTTTGGGTAATAAAGGCAGCGGGGCTAACTTCATAACATCTACGCCGGAAGTGATATCGATGTCGTACCCCACAGACGAGTGGGCCACTCACTACGGTGTCGGAAACTCAGACACCGTAAATTTATTTGATATACTTTTTTTTTTATCACAATATGTCACATCTATGTGTTTTTTTTTCAAGGACAATCGCAGAGGAGAACTACCAAGGAAGTCTATAATATAAATGCCCCCAAAATAATCAGAGTCCTGAGGTATGAATGCACCATAATAAATAAGGTCATCAAAATTGGTAAAAATGTATGACGACAATCAAAAGAAAATGGGAGGAATCACACTATGTAGTTGGAATATAAGGGGTATTAATGAACCTATTAAAAGGGGCAAGATACTAGCTCAGTTGAAATCATACAACACGGACATTTTGTTTCTACAGGAAACGCATCTTAAACATCAAGATCAGACGAGACTGAGGGCGAACTGGATAGGCCAAACATTTCACTCTTCATTCACTTCCAAATCTAGAGGTACTGCAATCATTATTCGTAAAGGAATTCCATTTAAATCAAAGAATACTATTTTAGATAAGGAAGGGAGATACCTTATAGTAGCAGGAGAGATCAATAATACGCCAATTACGCTGGTAAACATATATGTGCCCAATTTTGATAACCCTCAATTTTTAAATAAAATTCTGAATATAATTGCAGAATTTAATTATCAAAATGTTATAATTGGAGGAGACTTTAACTGTGTTTTAGACCCTTATCTAGATAAATCGATGCAAAAACAAAAAGGTAATATGAAATCTAAAACCAGTGAACTTTTACATACATATATGGAAAACACAAATATAGCAGATGTGTGGAGGATTGCAAACCCGACGGGAAGGGATTATTCGTTTTATTCAACGGTGCATAAAACATACTCACGGATAGACTATTTTCTTGTGCATACAAAATTAATTCCGCACACTATGAACCCTAAATACCACACTAATGCGATCTCAGACCACTCTCCGTTAACTTTTGTTTTAAAACTAGAAGGAATGTCTATGAATAAATCGTTCTGGAGGTTTAACTCGCAAATTTTAAAAGACCCACAAGGGAGTATATATCTAAAAAAACAGATGGATCTATTTTTTGAGATAAATGATACACCAGATATATCCCCCACGCTATTATGGAAATCCTTCAAAGCATTTATTAGTCATTATTTCATTTCAAGCTTATCAAAATAAAAAGAATAAGAATGAACAAAGACATTTAGAAGAACAAATAAAACAATTAGATACAGATAATGCTAAAGATCCAACTATGGATAAACATAATAAAATCCTACTATTGAAATTCAAGCTAAATAAATTACTGTCAGAGAAAGTTATAACATTATTTCAAATCACAAAACAAGAACACTTCGAATTCGAGGACAAACCCCACAAACTTCTACACGCCAACTGAAAAAACGGGAAAAAGAGAATGCAATATTAAAGATTAAATCAGACAGAGGGGAATTATTAACATTACCCAAGGACATCAATAAAAGATTTGCTCAATTTTACCAGAATCTATACACATCTAAAACGTTAATAGACAATAATAAAATTTCAGAATTTCTAGATAACTGTAACCCACCACAATTAGAACTGAGGGAACAAGAGGAACTGGGAGCACAAATTACTTCTAAGGAGATAGAAGACACAATAAAAACACTAAAGAATGGAAAAACACCAGGACCAGACGGATTCATTAATGAATTTTATAAATCTTTTTATGACATAGTTACTCCACGATTACAGAAAATGTATACATATGCTTTTAAAGAGCAAAACTTACCTGAAACACTAGCAGAATCAACGATCATATTAATACTTAAAAAAGATAAAAATATAGAAGAACCAGGATCATATAGAGCTATTGCTTTGTTAAATACGGATCAAAAAATAATAGCGAAAACACTAGCCAGTAGACTAAGCAGGTATGTTAGCTAACGACTCAATATTAATGAAGGTCTCAACAGGA